>CM050201.1:6347500-6352500 GCA_027475355.1 Coilia nasus | reverse complement strand
CAAAGAGAGAGAGAGAAGAGGAGACACAAGAGAGTGCATATAGAAGGAGCGGGAGAGAGAGAGATATAGGGATGGGGTTTACAGTGAAAGAGTGATGGAGCTGAGAGGCAGACATTAAGTATAGACATATAGATTATGGAGGAGGGCATTATTAGGTGGTGAAGGAGTGGATGCAGCACCATTTAGAGAGACACCCTGATGATGGGAAGAGGGCAGAGCAGAGATGAGTGGAGAAGTCAGAGGGAAGAGAGATCATTTACAGTCAGGAAGCAAACATGGGAATGTAAGGTACTCTTGGTGCCAAAAGAATTTGGAAAAAAGACATGAAAGAGTGAAAATATAGAGGCAGCGGTGGCAGCAGAGACTAATCAACGATGTCTTTTGCCTTAGTTTGAAACTCTTCACACGCACATACACACACTTACACACACACACACACACACACACACACACACACACACACACACACACACACACACACACACACACACACATTCATACAGTCACTCACACTGCTGTCTCACATTGTGAGACCCCATACAGATCTGATCACACGCACTCAGATGTCTTCTGCCCCAGCCAGAACTCTGGGCTGACTCTTTCTCTCTCCTTCTCTCTCTCTCCCTGTCTCTCTATCTGTCGTTTGCTCACTCGCTGGCTGTTTTTCTGGTTTTCCCTTAGGCAGTAGAATCTGGCAGCCAGTCTGAGGCGCGAGCAGAGGGAAGGGAGTCGGGCCGCCCAGAGACCTAATACTCACCAGACTACATAGACGAGGCCTGTCAGGGTCAGACCCAACCCAATGAGAGTAGAGCTAAGCCCTAATACTCACCAGACTACATAGATGAAGCCAGTCAGGGCCAGACCCAACCAAATGAGAGTAGAGTTAAGCCCCAATACTCACCAGACTAGACGAAGCTAGTCAGGGCCAGACCCAACCAAACGGGAGTAGAGCTAAAGCCTAATACTGACCAGACTAGACGAGGCCAGTCAGGACCAGACCCAATCAAATGAGCGTAGAGCTAAATCCTAATACTCACCAGACTAGATGAGGTCAGTCAGGGCCAGACCCAACCAAATGAGAGTAGAGCTGAGATGAGCAGAGCTGAGATTTGCATCACTCGGTACAATTCAATTCAATTCAGTTCAGTTCAGTTTGATTTGATTCAATTCAATTTCATTCAATTTGACTAAACTCCTTCCTGGCACATTAATTTAAAGGAAAATGCCTATTGCCACAGTACACAGAAATATAGAAACACAGAAAGACAGAATATGAAACATATGGTGAAAGGCATTCTCTCATCCACCCTGCTGATCTGAGGCTTGTTGAGCAAAAGGGGTTTTCTTTAAAGCCCAAATTCTTTCACGATGTCAGAATTACCCGAACTTTCTTTCTTTCTTCCTCCGTTCCCTCCCTTGTTTTTCTCTCTTTTCCTCCCAGCAAATCTGTATTTTTAACTTTCAATCTCTATCCATCTTTATCTCATGCATGTGCTTTTCCTCTTTTTCTCTGCCAGCGCTTTCTTCTTTTTTTTACCACACTCTTTGCCAGCCTCTTTCTTTATTTGTCTTTCCCCAGCCTTTTTCTCTCTCTCACACACTCTTTGTCTCTTTCTCTATCCCTTCATCCCTCCTTCCCCCTCCCCACCCTTCTCTCTCTGTCTCTCTCTCTCTCTCTGTCTCTTTCTCTGTCCACTCATCCCTCCCTTCCCTCTCCACCCTTCTCTCTCACTTTATCTCTCTCTCTCTCGCTCTCTCTCTCTCTCTCTCTCTCTCTCTCTCTCTCTCTCTCTCTCTCTCTCACTCTTTCCCATTCTCCATCCTTTCTCTATCTGAGAAGAACCCAGTGTGTCGGGGTAATGACTTACACATGTCCCCATTAAGGATCTGGCACTTGGCATGGCTCCTTTTACCCTGTCGTTAATTGATATTACTGTGCCGTCTTTGGTGTGGCCGCGTGGAGGGCGGTGGGGGGTGGGGGATGGGAGGGTTTGTGGGGGGGGGCTTTTTTTTAGGCTGGGGTGGTGTGTGTTGGGGGGGGGGGGTGTTGTTGGGGTTGTTGGGGCGTAACAACACAGATGTGTCACTGAAAATAGAGGACGAGTGTTCGGAAAGGCGGAGAACATGAGGACATGGTCCACACTCTGCGTGGAAGAGAGATCTGCAGATAAGAGCCAGACACATGTGGCTAAATACAACCCAGGCTGTTTGGGGGGGACACGGGCCGGAACTGGACCGCACGTGGCCTCACGTTCCCTTGCGGTTTGGAGGAAACGAGCGCATGTGTGCGGACTGTGGTGACAATGCCGTCCAGCTGTCAGGACAGTGTGTCTTCGAAACCCCAGTGAGCGGGAAAAAAGAAAGTCTTCTTTCTTTCGCTCTTTCTTCTTTCTTTCTCTCTTTCTGTCTTTCTTTCTTTCTTTCTTTCTCTGCTCTTGGTGGAGTGTTGTGCAGCGTGGCTCTGGCAGCCACAGACACGTGTCAACAGCCAACCACCAAAACAAAGAAGCTGTTGATGGAACGACACAAATGGCACAGCGATGCCAAAAAAAATACATGCGACAGAGCTGGTGTCTTTTCAGAGGTGTGTGTGTGTACATGTCTGTGTGTGTGTGTGTGTATTTGTGCGTGTTTGTGTTGTGTGTATGTGTGTGTGTGTTTGTGTGTGTGTGTGTGTAAGGGGTCTCTCTCTTGCCCTCATCTTTCTCCATCATTCTCCCTTAGTCCCTCTCTGTCAGTCTTCTAGCAGGACTCACTGACCTCGCCGGATCCTTCTGGAATCTTCCGCCGTGCCTGTGAGGCAGCGTTCACCGGAGTGGATGTGAGTGAAGAGGCCTAGGAGGCGGAGGGCGGCAAATTCTTATGACAGGGTTATTTTGGTGATGGAGGGGGAGCCAGAGCCGGCACATCCACCCCCTCACCCCCTACTTTACCCACCCCCAACATCCCCCTTTTCCCAAGACTTCCTGGAGCACCCACCCCAATATACACACACAAACACACCCAACCACACACACCCATATGTCTATATATATATATGCATGAACACACACACATACACACTGAAATACACATATACACTCACACAGACACTCACACAAACACACAGTACACTAACCTTCCTCCTCAACACACACACACACACACACACACACACACACACACACACACACACACACACACACACACACACACACACATATATATGTATACCCACACATACTGTATATACACAAATAAATGCACATGTGCACTCACACAGACACACACACATCCATACAGTACACTAACCTTTCTCCCCAACACACACACACACACACACACACACACACACACACATATATATATACCCACACATATATACACAATGAAATACACATGTACACTTACACAGAGACACAGACATCCATACAGTACACTAACCTTCCTCTGCAACACACACACACACACACCCCTCCCCCCGGAGTCAATGTCTCCCATGCCAGCGGAGAGCGGAGAGGGGGGGGGGGGGGCATCTTTGGTGGCCAGCTGTGTGCCAGCCGTGCCCTCAGGGCAGCCGAGAGTGACCTCCTTCCATCTCTGCTCCCTACCACTCGCACTTCAAGCACACGGGCACAGATTTACACTGCAGGCAAGGATGGGGATGGACAGACAGATGGAGAGAAAGTGTGTGAGAGAGACAGAGAGAGAGGAAGTGTGAGAGAGTGTGTGTGAGAGAGAGAGAGAGAAAGAGAGAGAGGGAGAGAGAATGAGAATAAGAGTAACACTGTGTGTGAGAGAGAGAGGGTGTGTGTGAGAGAGAAAGAGAGAAAGAATGAGAGTGTGTGTGTGAGAGAGAGAGAGAGAGAGAGAGGGAGAGAGAAAAAGAGAGAGAGAGATAGGCAGATAGATAGAGAGAAGGAGAGAGAGAGTGTGTGTGTTTGTGTGTGTGTTAAAGAGGGAAAGAGAGATATATATATAGAGAGCGAAAAAGAGAGAGATAATTTACAATGTAAATATATCTTCAAGCTCATGCATACAGTTATATCTGTCGTTATGTCCTGTATCCATATGTTTTATCTATGCAACAACTGCTTTGGCAACACAAACATCCAACTCTTCATCATGCCACTAAGGCACTTTGGAATTTGGATTTGAATTTGAGAGAGAGAGAGAGACAGAGAGAGACAGAGAGAGAGAGAGAGATAGAGATAGAGAGAGAGACAGAGAGAGAGAGAGAGAGAGATGGACAGGACAAAGCAAAAGGAGATGGGGAAAAAAGAGAGGGTACTCTTACACACATCACGCTAGATGTTTACAAAACATTCCTACTCGTCACACACAGCAAAACACACAACCTCTTAATGAGTTGTTTCCGAGGACATGTAAAATAAATGAAGAGATGTGGCGTTTGGAAAACAGACATGCTCGCTAAGACAAACACACGCTCACACACACTGACAAACACACGCGTACGCACATAGCAATTATCATTTCTTAACAAGAAAAAACTAAACTCAGACGTGCAGGCAGGCAGGCAGGCAGCCACCCGCTCCCTCCTCCACCCCCTCTGGTGTGTGTCTGTCATCAGCTGTGTGTGATGTGTGTGTGTGTTTGTGTGTGTGTGTGCATGAGTATGTGTGTGTGTTTGTGTGTGTGTGTATGTCTGTGTATGTGTGTGTGTGTGTGTGTGTGTGTATGTGTGTGAAAGAGAGAGATGTGTGTGTGCGTGATGTGTGTGTGTGTGTGTATGTGTGTGTGAAGGAGAGAGATGTGTGTGTGCGCGTGATGTGTGATGTGTGTGTGTGTGTCTGTGATGTGCTGTGATGTGCCCACTCTCTCCTGCTGTGCCAGTGTGTGTTGATTGCTGTGCCCAGCGGACCACCCTCGGCTCCCTGGCACCTCGCTGTGAGGCCACGCACCGGCCTCTGATATTCTTCCTCTGCTCATCTGTCCGCCCACCACATGCCACCACAGTCACACACACAGGCAAACACACACACAAACACACACACACACAC
>CM050201.1:6340000-6342500 GCA_027475355.1 Coilia nasus | reverse complement strand
TCATATCGAGTTTACAAGCTCGCCTAGTATTGGCTTATAAAGCAGATCTTATGAGCTGGAGACGGTTCAAGTGTTACAAATAATACACAGATACTCACACACACACATACACAGACATAAACACACACATGCACACACACACAAGTACACATGCACAGACACAGACACACAGACACACACACATGCACACTGACTGACAGGCCTTTCAGGTGCTCTCTCCTGCAACAACATACAAACAAACAGTCATGTACACAAAAAACACACTAATCTCTCATCTGAGTGTGAAAGCAAATTGCAAAGCTCTTCCACACACACACACACACACACACACACACACACACACACACACACACACACAGTGTGTCAACCTCTGTTTACAACCTCTATGTCCCAGCGCAAAGGTTTTCATATTTGGTGAATGTGAGTGTCCCCTTAGAATAGGTAAAGACAGCCAAGAAGGTGAAGGGCATTAAGACTTTCATAGTCTTACTAGAGATCTGGGGAAATTCGCTCTCCACAGACAACCAGAAATGGGCGATCATCATTTCTCCTAGTCTCTGCTGATAGCAGGTCCATATTCGAGCTGATCTCAGGACCTCCTCCTACTGCAGGCTTAGTCCATCACAGGGTGTAACCGGGAAAGAGAACAGATTTCTCACCCACTGATTTCCCATTGGGTCCACTCCAAAATGCTCTGCAAACTGGTCACACACCCTATTCAAATACATAGTGGTGACCGGTTGGACAGAGTGAAGGGTCAGCCCTGTCTTCTCCGCAACATCCTCCAGGGTTGGGAACATTTCCACTGAACCTAGTTCCTCAGGCACACCACAAGTCCCGCTTTTTCCTAAACCCAGACATTGGTCGTGTGCCGAAAAGACGTGGGACTCTTTGCCCTGGGAGAGATAGGCCAAGCCAGTAGCAAGCCGCTTCATGTTTGTTGAATGTTTTGTGAGAGAGGAGTTAATATCAGTAAGGAAGAGGAGGACTTCCTCTTGCAAATTGCAGAGCGTAGTGAGGACTTTGCCCCAAGTCAGCCACCTGACCTTGGAGTACAGGAGCAGCTGCTTGAAGTAAGCGCCCATCTCTTTGCACAGGATCGAAAAACAGACAGGCATTTAAGGCATGCGATTTAATCGCATTCACACTTTTAACAGCCTCATCCTGAATGGCTCGCAATTCCTGGGGCATCGTTTTTGTTGCTGGAGCCTGGCAATGACTGATGCAGTGCTTCCAGACAGCAGCAGGGGCAGTTGCCTGTACCTGTTTAACAAGGCCGCTGTGACGGCCCATCATTGCTCTTGCCCCATCCGTGCAGATCCCACAGCACTGGCCCCAGTCAAGACTATTAGCAGCCAAATCCTGACCCTTTGCCTGCTACTATTCACCTCATTTGACACAGCTTTTAGGCTGTGCCAGCAACAAGCATGCTCTATGTCTGCTTGCTACCATGAGCTATGGCTTTGTTAGTATTTTTGTCACTCGACCGAAGCCTGTTTTGGGTTCAGAGTCTTGGCGTAATGTTTTGGAATTTTTGACTGCGACTCTTTGGTCTGTTATTACCAGCCATGTGCTTGGCTTCATGAGTTATGGCAAGTCCCGGGCCCTGTTTCAAGAAAATGGTTTAGGGTATTAGAAAAGTCACGGTCTGACCAAGGGTGTCAGATCAGGAGGAAAAAGGGCCCTTCCCGATCTGTGAAGCCAGAACTGGCTTGCATTCCGAACAAATTCACTAGCCAACAGTTCTTTTACTTGATAGACGGGCTGTGGGTCATGTCGATAGCTGCGTCAGCAATAAATAAGGAGTCATAACAGTGCAATGAATATGACACAACAACATCTTAATGTAGCCTGTTAGTTTAGTGTGACCTTTGACTTCTTCTACTTCACTCCTCAAAATGAGTTGTCCAACTGTTGTGTAACCCATGCCCTGAATTTAGAGGCTTAATCAAAATAACAGTGTCCAATACTGACTTAGAATTGCTGAATATACTGTATGTATCTCTCCATCAGGTCTGTGGTGTATCATTTTTTGTAGACTATTGCTCTGTTACAAATACACTGTTGTTGAACAATTGTTTTGAGCTTTCACCTGCCTCTCTCTGCACTTCACGTGTGAGGGCATGAACCACTGCAAGCTAGCAATAATGCTAACGATGTTACAAATGAAATGCCAGGTAAGTAATTATTTCCCTCCCTGACAAAGTGGGTTATATGTGGCATTACTGAATGTCACGTTAGCTGAATTTAGACAAACTTAGACAAGCTAGCATCTAGGTGAGCTAGCACACAATCATTACAGCAACCAGATTTATTCTTTTACCTGTACAAGAAAAAATCATGCTGTTAAATTCAGTTATGTCCTTTCTGATGCTCAATAGTGAGTGTCATCTGATGTAGCTCTGCCTTTTTTGGTGGCCCAATCGTTTTGGGTACAGTTTCCAAATTTGGCAGTGAAATCGCCTAAAATTGGTGGGACCAAGAGTTGAGTAAATTAACT
>CM050201.1:6327500-6332500 GCA_027475355.1 Coilia nasus | reverse complement strand
TCGTGAACTAAACCTATCGTGTGGTGTGTGGGAGCATTGAGCTGACCCAGCGATGTTCGTGCTTGGGTACATTGTATTAAATGAGCAAATTTAGTTACAAAAATAGATTGAGTACGACTGTAGACTTTGCATAATGCCTGTCAATTAACTTGAGGTTACATGTCTCACAGCCTTAAGACATAAGCCTCCGATTAACAGATATTAGCAATTAACTTCTGGAGTTTTGCTGTTGTTGTGTGTGTGTTTGCTTTCAATGTTTTTCAAGGGCTGATTCATTCACACTGGATATTGCAAGCCCCAATAATCCTTGGAGCAAGAAAAGCTAAGCTTTCTCTCTCTCTCTAGCTTGCTCTCTCTCTCTCTTTCTGTCTTTCTCTCTCTCTCCTTCTAAAGTAGGCCATCAATGTGTCTGGATTGAAGCGAAACAAATTAAAGACCTCAATAGACCTTAACAGCCAAATTTTATGAAGGGTCTTGAAAGTGCTTGAATTTCCATTCAATCATTGCATAAAATTGTAATGCCACTGGAAGTCTCTCTCTTGCACTCTCTCTCTCTCTCTCTCTCTCTCTCTCTCTCTCTCTCTCTCTCTCTCTCTCTCTCTCTCTCTCTCTCTCTCTCTCTCTCTCTCTTCCTCTGTGTCTCTCTCTCTCTTTCCCTCCTCTCTCTCTCTTTCCCTCCTCTCTCTCTCTGGCTTTTCATCCCTCTAGCCTTGTGTGTCTACATTCCCCTGTCTGCAAGCAGAGATCAGTAAGGACCTAAGATCAGTTTGTGTTTTTTGTTTGGGTTTTTATAGCTGATGGTTCTTTATATGTGCAGCCACACTCAGCTTGTATCAAAGGGAGCAGCATAAGCAATGGGCCAAGGTAAGCTATATATAAGTACTGTAGGTCTGCAGCTATGGATGCTTAATCTTCCCTCATACCATGCAGTATGACTAATGAGATAATGCTTACCAGTAAGTCCCCTTTAACATTAATTGAATGCCATCATTTGCATTAATAAAGTATTAACTCCAGTACTTAATACTACTTAATAATAAAAGAGGCCGCTTTCCCTGACCGTAGATACTTATCTCTTGGAGTTATTTAAAAATAAGATGACATTTATTGCTCTATACTTTTCTCTTATGTCTCAGAAGGTCTACTGTTTTAGTCACCCCCCCTCTCTCTGTCTTTTCTGGTAATGCTGACGGTCAGTTCCACCTTTAATGTTTTGGTTAGCATTGAAGTGGCATTTACTGAAGAGGTCCTGCAAGTGACATGAAATGTATTAAATCCAATAAAACACAAACATTAACTAAATTAACATTACCTAAATATAGTGTATGAATTCTTTAGTTGTTGATTATGGTCCATTATATTTAAATCTACAGCATCACTAATGAGGACATTAAATAATTCATGTATGGGCAGTAACTGAATAAGTTAATAGTAAAAATGAGTTCATATATTTATATTCATAATATGCAAATATTGGTAATATCTTACTGACTGTACTAGTATACAGTATCATAGGACAAAATATGTACATGCATATGTACATACATATGTATGTATTAGTGGGGTAACGATAGTCCGTTTTGGATTGGTTATCTGTCTGTGACCAATGCGGTCCGACTGAACCGCTCCGTCGAGCCCAGATCGGTTCAAATGCACTATGAAAGGTTCGATGGCCCGGTCCGATCGACGGCCCCAGATCAGTTTCCAGCACATACATTCAAATACATTGTTGTACTGGCACTGAGAACTTTGTAAATGTACACAACATTTATTAATAAAACAGTTTTGACAGTCAGTACCTTGTTGTAGTTTCTCGTCGCCGCCATGATGAAAGTCCGCACCAGTCGATTGACGAACACGAACCAGCAGGAAGAATAGGAGGAGAGGTAGTACAATCGACTTGTTTGGACTTTCAGCATGGCGGCGACGAGAAACAACTGCAAACTACTGCATGTAAGAACAGTTTTTTAAATAAATGTTGTGTACATTTACAATCTTTGTTTGAGTCTTTGTTGTAAGGATCTGGATTCAAGGATGACTACTCTGAATGAGCTCAACAGAGGAATTTGTGTTATCACAATAAAGGGTGCTTCAGAGGAGCTCCCCCGCTGCATGCTCTTGTGTTTAGTTAGGTGCCACACCCCACTGTGTTCTTATCTGTGGTCTGCCAACATTTGGTGTGGGGACCTACTCAGGTCATCCTTAGGGCAAGGACAGGATAATTAAGGGTATATTGTATTGTAGAAATGCTATGAGATGTACATGTCATGTTTGGTTTCATTCTGATGGTCTCATTGTGAGTGATATACTGGTCTAAATTCTGAAACAGACTCGGGTTATTCTAATAAAGATCTCAGATCCTAAGGTTACTGAGTAGTGTGAGGCAGTGGGCTGTCTCCAACGCCCCTGCCCCCAAGATAACACCTCATGGTGTGCTGAACAACTGGCATCAGGTTGGCTACTTAAGGCAATGCTAGTGGAAAACTCATTGAGCTGTCTTTCACCCACGACGCTCCCACACGCTGTGTGTCTCTCTCTCTCCCTCTCTCTTTCTCTCTATCTTTTATTTGGGGTTTAGTTTGATTTCTTTATATCTCTGGTTGAGTTGGTCATTACAGTGAATCTCTGTGTTACTTGTAAAGGTTAACTTGTATTTGGTTAATAAACTGTTCATTCATTTACCATTCATATACATCTCTTCGTGTGCCATGCCATTACTGTGCTATAGCTCTTAAGCTGTATAGTGATATTGGAGGTAACTATTATTTCATGGAGTCAGATAAACGGGTCATATAAGTGTTACTCTAATGTTTGCCATGCACATGTTTATAATTATTTCCATTCCATAAGTCCAGAACATGCGATAACCTTCGTCCACACTCAGCTCCGTCGTTGGTCTGAGAAAGTGGATCCTTACATTGTTGTACTACCAATGGAGTGTGGAGTTTCTTCAAACTGTTTTAATGGTTTAAAAATAGCGTAGTCATCATGCTTTGTCTAAGGGCACCTACCACTTCCATTGTTAGCATTGTGGGACAAACGATAAAAAAATAGTTAAACTCTGAATGCAACAGGCTAAATCAATTTTGCTCCTCAGTACACATACCAACTCGTTATGATGTTTTAACATGCCAATTTTCATTTTACACTGAAGTTCTACTTTAACTCCTTATATTTTTCCCTCCAGAGGGGGGAGAGAAAAAACAATAGGAGTGATTTTACAAAGAACACAAAGTACTTGTGCATGTAGGAAGAGCACCTTAGGGAGAAACTATAGCTATTACACCTACCCCTACACTCTCTATAACCAAGTAAATAGTTCAGGCTGTTAGTCCCTACTCCCAGGAGTAACACGCACAACTGGCCGCTGACTACAGCTATTCACGCAACCTCATGTGAGCTGTACAGGACGGGGATGGCCAACTGGAGCCGTACAGACAGATGCTCAACAAGGGTTAACCTGAACCAGCCGGCTACTGTTACAGTGACTGGGGCTGCTGGGGCCGTTTACATGATCCACTCAGCAGCACCTACCTATCGTTTTCCCCCATGGCTTTCACCATGCCAACAACATGCATCTCATCCAGGACCACTGGCAAGCCTATGCAGTTTCCTCTAACATTTCCTTAACAATTACAATAAATAAATAAATACATAAATAAATAACAATACAAGACACTTGCACATGTGGGGAGAGCACCCATTGTACCACACTTCAGGCTTTCCTAACTACAGCCATTACAATTATCCATACACTATGTGGGACACATCCTCAGCAGTGTACCTCAGGATCAACGAGTGTTTCGGGCCTTTACTCACTGTACACCCTCCCCTGAGGCGGCCCCACTAAAGGTGATCAATCCTTTAGCATGTGTCCACAGTTTAGCTACCTGCTACCCAAATTTCCAAAATGTACTTCCACAATTCACTTACAACCACCGTTTACTTCCAAAATTTACTACTTACTGCTCATTACCAACTGTTTGCACCAACGCATAAAAAAAGTGAAAATATCAATGCGTTGTCAAAGTGCTCCCAAGGTGTTACTACGCCTTTCATTGTAGGGCCATTTTCTATCTACATACAAAAAAGTCAAGTTTCTTTTTGAGTAACTACACTTGGGTTGTGTAACAAGTCAGGTAAGCATATTTAAATTGGGAAATCAGGGAAGAGCATGTCCACTTCTAACTTCAGCTGTTTTTTACTCAATGCCATGCTACATTCTAACAAATTATCGCAGCGTGTCTGACTGCCTGGCGGCATGCATAAAGGCCTGGGAGGTACATATCAACTCGTCTCAGAACAAAGAACACAGTTCATTATGGAAACATAGTCGACTCTTCCTTTAAGTTATATGTTGTACTTGTTTTTCAGTTGGTAACACTCCCATGAAAAACGAATAACTTAGATTTTTGCCAATGAATGGCACTTACTTGTTTAATAATGTCAGCTTTTTCATTTTTGATATCTGGTAACCTTATTGGTTTTTGTTTTGTGTTGTAGTTCAAGTACATGCAGATTATGAACTTAAGGCAGGCATCTGGTTACCAGTTTTTGTTCTCTGGGATACAAAATAAGCAAAAGAATGCTGTTTTGAAATGTCATTTTGTTTTTTTTGCTCTTTTTCTTAGTAACAAAGGGCTTTGGAATTGTCAATATGTATCGAATCGAACCGAACCAGATCGAATTGTACCGAATTGTGACTACTTTTTATTAATCGAATCGGATCATAGCCTGTGAATCGAGATCGAATCGGACCGTTTTGTGGGTAAAAGATTCACACCCCTAGTATGTATCTATGTATGTATGTATGTACTGTATGTATTTATGTATGTATGTATTAGAGCTGAAGATCTTTTCCCGAGCCCGACGGGACGAGATGGAATTCGCTTCGCTTGCTAGTGGACACGGGGCGTCAGGCCTCGTCCAGCCTAACTTTTAAGGCCCGATTACAGCTCTAATAGGTAGGTATGTATGTATGTATGTATGTGTGTGTGTGT
>CM050201.1:6320000-6322500 GCA_027475355.1 Coilia nasus | reverse complement strand
ATCCACGCTCTTTTCCATCTCCCACAGTGTGAGGTATGAGTGTGTGGTATGAGTGTGAGGTATGAGTGTGTGGTATGAGTGTGTGGTATGAGTGTGTGGTATGAGTGTGAGTGTGAGTGTGAGTGTGAGGTATGAGTGTGTGGTATGAGTGTGAGGTATGAGTGTGAGGTATGAGTGTGTGGTATGAGTGTGAGGTATGAGTGTGTGGTATGAAGATATAAGTGTGGTGTAAGAGTGTGTGAAGTACAAGCCCGAAGGGGAAGACTGGCCTGTTCCTTTCGGTTGCCTCCATGCCTTCAAAAAGAAAATGAGCTTTTTCACACCTCTGGACAAGACACGTGCGTTGGAGATGACCGTGGTCTAACTCAGGGAAATAATAATTCCCGCACACTGCCCATTCTGCAAGCAAGATTTATTAACTTTACGACGTTTCGGTCCATGACCAACGTGTCGTAAAGTTAATAAATCTTTCTTGTGGAATGGGCAGCGTACGGGAGTTCTTATTTCCCTAAGTTCCTTCCATGCCAAGGTCTGAGAATCAGCAAGCTCCAAGTGCCTGAGAAAATGCGATTTAAAATCTAAAATCAAATAACCTCTATTTAATGACATTGATTTACAAATAATGTTATTTTAGCTCATTGTATTTGTCCTAAAGGATGTAATAGCATTATATAGCACCAAATCATATCCTTTTATGATAAATATCAAATGTCAGTTAGAATTCATCTTGTTAATTCTTTGTTGATGATAATGTGTCCCTTTGGTATGGGGAGGTAGCCTACAGGTGTGTCAGTATATCCACCCCCACCACCTCCACCATTCCCAGTCCCAGTCCTTCCGCCCCATGCGCTCCGCCCAGGTCCCTGTGGGGGTCGGGTGGGGTGGGGAGGGCGGGCGAGAAGGCTGGGCTGATGACGGGGTTGTGGATGTGGTTCGTTTGGATCGCATGGAATTGCCCTCATGGCTCGTGGTGACCCGCAAGCCCATATTACAGGAAAGAGAGGGAGAAAGCAACGGGGGTGATTTTGTGTGTGAGAGAGAGAGCAACAGAAGGAGAGGAAGCAAAGGAATGAAGAGTGAGCAACAGACAGAGAGAGAAAGAAGAGAGAGAGAAGAGGGACACGAAAAGAGAGAGTAAGCTGAAAAGGAGATAGTGGCTGAGGGCTCATTCACACCAACCACTCTCCGTATACAGCGCAAGCCTGTTTTCTGTCCATATTCGTTTAGAATGCACGTTAACAAATTAGACTATCCGCACCACACGCGTGATCTGAGCGTATTCTGTCACACATACACACATATTGTACACGCTTACGTGCTGTACATGCTCAAGCCGGCGTGAATGAGCCCTGAGACGTGAATTGGGAAGCTAGGGCCTTGCTGCTTTGCTGCCATCACTGTGTTCAGCAGGCATCAAGGTGCCGATTAAAGCCTTCATTTCGGACGGCCTGGCTAGACAGCAGCACAGAACGTTGTTACCACAACAGCAACGGCTGACTTCATAGAATGTTGGACGTTGAAAGCAGCATGAAGGAAGCATCCTTCAAAATTGGGCAAAACGAAGGTAACTTCAAAGGCAGAATTTTATGCATTTATTCGATTCGGACAGGCTTGCTGCCTTGCTGCCACCAACCGCTCTCTTCAAAGGCAGCATTTTTTCCCCTTTCGGACAGAGCCAGTGTGTATGTTTTGTCTATTATATTCAGTATTAACAATGCATCTAGTAGTTTTTTCTGATGTCAGAACAGCTTCTTGAATTGAATGGTAGGGGGAGAGGGGGGGGGGGGCGTGGAAAGGGCGAGAGAGATAGACAGAGACAGGCTGAGAGAGTGAAAGAGTGGAGGCGAGGGGGTGTGGCTCAATGCCAGAGATGCCAGAGATCCAGAGATGGGGGTGTGAGGAAGGGCGGCCATCTCCAGAGGGAATATCTACCCATCATCTGATGCCACCCCTCTCTCTTTCTCTCTATCTCTCTCTCTCTCTCTCTCTCTCTCTCTCATACACACACACACAAACACACTCTCTCTCTCTCTCTCTCACACACACACAAACACTCCCTCGCTCTCCCGCACTCTTCATTCCTTTGCATTCTGTCATCTCTGACCAATTCTCCCTCCCTCTCCGTCTCCTTCTAGTTCTCTCCCTCCCTCCTTCAATTTTTTTCTTTCTCCCTCCATTCCTTTTCACATCCTGTCATCTCCGACCAATTTCCTCCCCTTTCTTCCTTTCTGTCCATGTTTCCATTCCTTCACTTCTCACCCTCCCTTCATTCCTCTTCAATTTCTTTAAATGTTGTGACACTTAAAGTCTATCTCTCTCTCTTGCTCTCTCCCTCCCTCCGTCTCTCTCTCTCTCAGTCAATCAGTCCTCTCAAACTCCCCCGATAACACAGTCTCGATCATTCTTTTTTTCCTCTACTTCAGTCTCTCTAACGATCTCAATCTCCTCTTGAAACACCTTTACGATCTCTACTCACAACTCCATCCTCTCTCTAACTCTC
>CM050201.1:6297500-6310000 GCA_027475355.1 Coilia nasus | reverse complement strand
GTTGCTTGGCAACAATTGATGCCAAAAATTCTGGTTGGAGCTATCACTTAGGGCAGAGGATTTATAAATAAAACAGAATTGAAATGAAAGAGAAAAAAGCAAAAAAAAAAAAAAAAAAAACGTAGGTGTCTTGCAGTAAAAGTCAATTAGTCAGTTGCACAGCTTCTGTATAAAAGCAATATGACACTGATGTTCATGGACTTGGTAAAGAATATCCCCAAAGCTGTAGCTGCAGCATCTGGCCTCAGCCCCTGTGCCCATGCACCAAATCATTGCCATGGTGATATCCTTCACTTCCCTTACTCATACTTGTGTCATATTGCCCTTATTCAACCGTTTTAGAACCATCGAGTTTAAAGACTGAAAATTCTATTCATCATTTTCTTTTTGTTCCTTCACTCCCATAGACATATAAACATAGACGCCGCCTTCCGCGTAGAACCATAAGTTATCCTCGCCGCCATATTGGATGTGGCAAAGTGGAGATTCTTCAACCGTCTCTAGACAGTAGCCTAGAATAAAGATGCCTCATTCATGTGCTGCGTTTAACTGTACTAACAGGTTTACCGTCCAAACGAGGTCACATGGTATTACCTTTTACAGATGAGACTGGAAAAATACTTTTCATTGTATTTGGCCATTATAACGTAATGTTACAAACAGAAGTAACTGACTTTGTGCCTAATATGAAGTCTCGCGCATAATAGCTGCTCGGTGAAACCATGCTTCCAAACAACGAAGAAGTCTTTCCTATTTAACTAAATCCGTAACTACGCTGATTGTTGTTAGTTGCTTAACTAACTTTGCACATACTACATAGGTTTCACAAAAATAAAGAGATGAAAAGGCAGTGGGAGACAGATGTGCGACGGGAGGGGTTTTCTGCTACTCCGTCATCTGCATTGAACACTTCAGAACGGAGCATTTTGACAGGACCAGAGCGTCAGGATAAGAGAGGGAGCTATTCTTTCTGTCTTCAGTTTCCCAGCTCATCTCCACAGAGAATGTGTATAGGTATAAGCAGCGATGATTAGATACTTCAGTGCCACACTATGATGAACATGTTTTTTCCCTTTCTGAATGTGAACCTATTTTGTTTTGATATGACGTTAGAATTTGGCCGAAGTCAGTTTGGCAATGATTCAGCTCACTTTATTCAACGGGATTAGGCCTAGGTCTGTGTGGTGACTCAATAAATAAAACAGTTAATTTTTTATTTTTCATTCATTATTTCCAGTCAAATTTAGATCGGTATTGCTCGACCCCACCTCTGCTACACGGAATATTGACGAGTATTTCGCACACTATTTATAACCATAAACGTTAAACGTTAGACTATTTAGGCTGTTGTTTTGATGCCTGCTTGTTTCCCAGATATATACGTGTGTGTCTAAATGGGTGAATAAAATGCATCGAGTTAAATACCTTTGTAGAAAGGCGCTTTATGAAGTTCGGCCCATTTACTTCCACTGGTTTACGGGATAAATTTGCCACATCCAATATGGCGGACACGCTGACGTACGCCAGCAACGGGCCAGCAGCTCAATGCGGCATCTATGTTTATATGTCTATGCTTCATTCCACTTTTGTTCCTGTAACTCTTTGCCAAGCAATAAAAAGTGTCACAGTCAAGTTCAGTAAAACTAGGCACATTTTTTTTTGCTTAATGTACTGCACTTATCCCCAACAATATCTATCTATCTATCTATCTATCTATCTATCTATCTATCTATCTATCTATCTATCTGTCTGTCTGTCTGTCTGTCTGTCTGTCTGTCTGTCTGTCTGTCTGTCTGTCTGTCTGTCTGTCTGCCTGCCTGCCTGCCTGCTTGCCTGCCTGCCTGCCTGCCTGCCTGTCTGCCTAGTACATTTCATATTATTGTTATTATCTGTATAATCTACAGTGCTGTGAAATGGCTGCTTGCAACTCTGCTCTCTCTCTCTCTCTCTCTCTCTCTCTCTCTCTCTCTCTCTCTCTCTCTCTCTCTCTCTCTCTCTCTCTCTCTCTTTGAAACATTTAAAAGGAACAGAATGTTGACATCCCACAATTTAGTGGTTGACGTTTATCAGACGTGCAGTGATGAGTAGCGGTGACGAGTCCTAGTGGAAATATCCCGAGATGTTTCTAATGAAAGAATACCTCTCATCCAATTAGAGCTTAATCAATTGTTTGACCTGACCTGCTGTACAATATTGCTTAAAGTACACCTGCTGAATACCAGACATTAAAGCAAATCTGACTGTACGTAACTCGGCACACACACACACACCACATCTGGGCCACATCTGGGCCTCATGCTGTGGGCCACTACTAGCCTTGTAGACCACTGAGGAGTGAATCACTGGTAAATTACTAATGCAAGACTGGTATTATGTAAACATTCATTTAAAGCTTTTAGGTGGAATGGTAGAAGAACATTTTCATACATATTACCTATTACCCTGCACTAGATGTCAAACCAAACACTGCCTGCCCAGACACAGCTAACCATGGACAGTCACATACTCAAGACCTGTGGCTTATTGGTGTAAGAGTCAGTTGTTCACTGGGTAATGGTAGAGTAGGGCTAGATGGGGTTGGGGGAGAGTTAGGACACTTCCAAGGGGCCATTACAGAATATAACGTCCATGACTATTGTTTTGGCAAGAAGGGGGTGAAAGTAATGTTTTATGATTTTATATTTATATTCTTATGCTTCTGTTGCAAGTTCTACTCCTGCATCTTCATGACAGTTATTGTGTTGTTTTTTGTCTGTATGAATCTGTAGACCTCTGGTGCCAGTATGGCCTTTGATTAATGGTTTGTGTATCATTTGACTTACTGATCATGTTGAATATAAATGAGAAATGCTTTGTCATGAAGGTGATACAGTATAAATTAATGCTGTGTCACGGTTAGGCCAAATACTTGAGCTTTGACTCAGTCCTTGTGTAGTGAGAGACGTGACAGGCACTGGAGGGCTTTGAGCATTCTTATGTGAAGGACCTCTTCTTACTACACAGCAGAATAAATCTGCATTCCTGACTATGACCTCCATGATTGGATCTTCTGCTTGGATTAAAATATGAAAATGTACTTTTAACAGCAGGGTAAAAAGATGATATTGAGGTAAAGACATGATATTGATTTGTAGGATTTATAGAACTTAGGACCAACCCAAGGTTTCAATAATGTTACAATTCCATCAACCCAACATCAATGATTTCCAGTCTATCAAGTAAAATGATATATTTGCATTCATTTACGTAAAAGGTCCCTTTATTTACCATTATGTCTAACGGATGAGTAGGTTTGCTGCCTGGGACATCTTGCAATTCACTCACTGGTCAAGCAGTCAAAAAACATAGAGAAATGATATGAGTAGTACTGCTTTATTTTCAGAATGACAGTTAAACTCACTGTCTAGTGCCTTAACAGATAATAATGAGGACATAGTGAGTTTGAAATGAATTAAACATAAAGGGTAGACTGTGTCTCAGTGTGCAGTGTGAGAGCAAGGGTAGAGGTTGGGGGGTGTGCAAGTCATGGTCCTCCCCCCGCCACAAAACCCTGTGACCTGATTGGAGCTCACGTCTCGTCACATCTCTAGCAGCATCTGATTGGTCCATGCGCTGGGCGTGGCCGTGAAAACAAAAGCCAGAGTCATGGTGGTGCAGTTCTTTGGGTTTCTGGCTCTGTGTGTCTGTGGTTGCATGAATCGGTGGTACTGTGGTCGTTCTGCAGTGCTTCTCCAGGGCGAGATGGAGTGCTGGCTCTGACAGATGGAGGTGTTCTGAGTGCAGGTTAATCCACCCTCCAGGCCACGCATCAAACTTTCACGCCTGGTGATCAATAATTCAGCCACGCGCTTGTCAGGATCTATCAACCCGTCCCTGACGGAGATGGAGAATATCAACAGCGATGCCACCTTAAAAACAAGACAAGAAAGCAGTGTCTCTGTGTGTGGTGTGTAAGTGGGTGGGGATTGCTTGTTTGTGCAGTGACTGTGTACCTGTGTGTGGTTGTGGGTGTGTGATCCTAGAGTCTGTGTTCTTTGGTATGTGCTGTGCATGTGTGTGTGCATGTTCACACAATCTCTCTCATTTACACACACACACACACCCTCTTAGACACACAGTGAATGCTAATGCACATGAAGTGTTGGGACAGGCGCTGGTTAAGTTGCTCAATCGTGTGTGCGGGGGCCTGAGGGGGGGCAGCCTGAGTCACAGCCTCAGCCTCAGCCTCATTCTCAGCCTCAATGCATCGGCCTCGGCCTCAGCCTCGCTGGGCTCCATTTCTTAGGGTGGAGTCAGTGTCACGGAGGAGCTGCCTCTTACTCTCTCTCTCTCTCTCTCTCTCTCTCTCTCTCTCTCTCTTTCTCTCTCTCTGAGTCCCCGCCAGCCAATCGCGTCCCATCGCTCTCCAGTCAACACGGCCATAAATCCTCCTAGACGGAGGGAAAACCCAGCAGCAAATTAAGGGATTTTGGTCAGAGAGAGGGTGAAGAGAGAAGTAGATAGAGGGAGGGAGAGAGAGAGAGAGAGAGAGAGAGAGAGAGAGAGAGAGAGAGAGAGAGAGAGAGAGAGAGAGAGAGAGAGAGGGGAAGGGAGAGCAAGAGAGAAAGAAATAAAGGGAGAGAGAGAAAGACAGAGAGAGAGGGAGGGAGTATGAGTAGGATGGGATGGAATGAGTGTGTGTGTGTGTGTGTGTGTGCATGTGTGTGTGTGTGTGTGTGTGCATGTGTGTGTGCATGTGTGCGTGTGTTTGTGCACTGACACAGAGAGGGCACTGAATGTGACTTTCAGGAGAGTGGCCACAAACATAACACACACACACACACACACACACGCACACACACACACACACACACATGCACACATACACACGAACGCACACACACATTTAAAAATAGAGTCAGTGAATACATCCTGGCAGGTGGGTGTGTACTATTGTATGTCTCTGCATGAGTGAGAGAGTTGTGTTTTGTTAGTTAGTTTTGTTGTGTTTGTAGGTGACAGACTGACCAACATATATGTGTGTGTGTGGTGGTGTGTGTTTCAGACTGCTAAGCTGTTTTTGAGGTGTGTGTGTGTGTGTGTGTGTGTGTGTGTGTGTGTGTGTGTGTGTGGGTGTGTGTGTGTCGGTGTGTGTGTATGTAAGAGAGAGAGAGAGAGAGACTGTGTCTGTGCCTGAGTGTGTGTATTTTAGAGTCTGTTAAACTGAATGTGTGTGTGTGTGTGTGTGTGTGTGTGTGTGTGTGTGTGTGTGTGTGTGTGTGTGTGTGTGTGTGTGTGTGTGTGTGTGTGTGTGTGTGTGTGTCTGTGTGTGGAGCAAGCACTACTCTGAAAGTGCTGACACTGACAGACACTCAGTGGAGCAGGCCAGACAGAGCAGAGCCTCTGACATGGAGAGTCCTACGGGGCCACCAAATGTTACTCCCACCCCACCCCACCCCACCGCACCGCACACCCACAAACACAGACACACACACACACACACACACACACACACACACACACACACACACACACACACACACACTCCTGACCATCAGCATCTCCATCACCCCCTTAGCAACAGAGCATCACATCATCAGACTTCACTCTTTACTTAACACACATATACATACACATTCTCTCTATCTCTCTCTCACACAGAGAGAGAGAGAAAGAGAAAGAAAGAAAGAGAGAGAAAGAGAAAGAGAGAGAGAGAGAGGGAGAGATACTATCACCACAGGGGTCCTGCTTGCCAGACCACAGTATCCCACTTTTCGCCCAGCAGGACACCTGCGCCTGTATTATTCACTGCTCCATACAAGAGTGACTAATCTATATTTCATGTCTTTGTCATGTATGTCAGTGGGACCCCAGTGTGTGCGGGTTTCAGAGTGGTGCTGTCCTCAACCTGCAGTGAAGTACTGGAGCACTCCATCATCATCATCATCATCATCATCATCATCATCATCATCATCATCATCATCATCATCATCATCACCACCATCATCATTGTCATTGTCATTGTCATTGTCCCTATCACCACCATTATTGTCCTCTCTGTCCCCATCATCACCATGAATCGTCACTTCTCACTTTCTGCAATAACATCTACGTGTCAGCAAGCAAATTAGCAAATTCAAAGAGGGTTATGAAGGGGAGGAATTTAAGCTTCTGGCTCTCCTAGAGAAGGTGAAAGTAAGAGCCTAAGAGATCTGGACCATTAGAGCAGTGAGTATGTATGTTTAACACGGTGTTAGATCCAGCTGTGCTCAAAGGACAGGATTGGTACTCTACAAAAGGTCTACATGAGACCTTTGGGTCCTTGGAGGACTCTAGTCCACATCAGGCGATGCCTTGGGTAACAGAAGGTTTAAACAGCATCTCAGAATACAGAACAGCTGAGAAGTGGCTCTGATACTGGTTCTGGTTCTCTTGGGACAGGAAGCTGACCAGGAAGCATTTGGCCTGCAGGAGGCAAGAGCCTCTTTGCAACAGTGCCACACACACAAACGTGTAATTTAGGCTGTTTTCAGACTGAACTGGCTTTTTGCCGGAGGTGTTGTACGTATGGAAGGAAATGTCTGGCGAAGTTGTTCCTGACTTTTTTGTGAAGTTTGTCTTGTTAGAGAAAAACTCAAAAAATAAAATAATACAAAATTGCCAGCAGGCTTGTATGTGAACAGGACTGATCAATCTCTGGAGAATCCAGGTAAATAGATGGGTGCCCAAGAGTCAAGAATTTTTCTATTTTGCAAAAAAGTGTTTATTTTTGAAAAAAATCTGGTTGTGCCAGAAACTGGGATAAAAAAGTCTGGACTTAAAGTTCCTAATAATTTCTGAATTTCTAGTCTGAAAGCAGCTTTGCAGCGTGTGGAGAACATGCTGCACACACTTACAGTAATATGCCCTGAGACTCCATTAGAGCCATACAGGAGTGAGCTCACAGTGCTGTCAGGTGTGTGAAGACACCGCTACGCTGCACTGTCTCTCTCCCCGCTTTCTGTCAGCGACCATTATTTCTCAGACATTTCAAACACGTTCCCCCAGCACCTGAAAGACACCGGTACAACAAGCCTCAAACATGTGTGTGTATGGTGTGTGTGTGTGTGTGTGTGTGTGTGTGTGTGTGTGTGTGTGTGTGTGTGTGTGTGTGTGTGTGTGTGTGTGGTGTGTGTGTAGATAGGGGTGGAGAGTGAGAGAAAGAGAGACTGCCGGGAGAGATCCGAAGTGACGACGAGGAAATTAATTAACGTTCAGAAGTACCGGTGGAGGTGCACTCGCCCGTGGGGTGTGTTGCTCCCTAAATCATTGAAGTTCTCCGACTCTTCCTCCCTTTCTTTCTATCTCTTTCTACTTCCCTCCCTCTCCCTTTCTCTTTCTCTCTCTCTTTCTCTCTGTCTCTCTCTTTCTCTCCCTCCCTCTCTCACTCTCTCTCTCTTTCTCTCTCTGTCTCTCTCTTTCTCTCCCTCTCCCTCCCTCTCTCTTTCTCTCTCTTTCTCTCTCTCGCTCCCTCTCTCACTCTCTCTCTCTTTCTCTCTCTTTCTGTCTCTCTTTCTCCCTCTCCCTCTCCCTCCCTCTCTCTTTCTCTCTCTTTCTCTCTCTCGCTCCCTCTCCCTCCCTCTCTCACTCTCTCTCTCTTTCTCTCTCTGTCTCTTTCTGTCTCTTTCTGTCTCTCTCTTTCTCTCTCTCTCCCTCTCCCTCCCTCTCTCTCTCTCTTTCTCTATCTCGCTCCCTCTTCCTCCCTCTCTCTCTCTCTCTCTCTCTCTTTGTCTCTCTGTCTCTCTCCACGTGAGCAGCCGGTGGACCTGCGGCAGTGAGCAGAGCACATGAAAGTGTAATGAGATGTCTATCGCCTCGGCTCGTAGTAGACGGCTCTATTTCAGAGAGCTGGACCACGACGCAGTCTGGCAGTGATATGATATTGCTGACACCTTGGGAATTGCAAACTGCCCCCAAGTAAAGCAGGGAGCCAAGTGGAGTAGAGAGGGATGAAGGGAGGGGGCGATGAAGGGAGGGAGGGTGAGAGAGAGACAGAGAGGGACAAAGAGAGAGAGAGAAAGAGAAAGAAAGAGAGAGAGCAAGAGAGAGACAGGCCCGCGCCTTGCTAAGCGCTGATTCTGCTTTGATAGATCCAATCTGTCTGGCGGTCTTTCTCGACACCCGCACTCCCAACACCACCCCCGCAACCCTGCACTCTCTCAAACTTTCTCATTCCCTATCGCTTTATCCCTCTATCTCTCTCTCTCTTGCTCTTTCCCTCTCACTCTATCCATTCCTCTCTCTCCGCCTGATTGGTCTGCTCATGTACTTTGACCACACATTCTTCCCCTGAAAAATACTGCATCTGCTCCTAGCAGTGTCCAGCATCTGCAGACTCAGGTAGGAGCTGGTGTAAGGGATGCCGGCTAGCATAGCTCAAGGTTAGCACATTAGTAAACCCACCTCCGGACATCTCAAGGAGATAAACTATTGACATAGCTAATAGTCCAGCTTTTAGCTCACTTGGTAGCATGTCTATCTCCCAGTTTGGTGTTGCTGTCAGGTCACAGTTTCAGCCTAGGGCTGGACTGCACAAAATGACCTTGATTACAGTGGTGCTACGACCTGGACAAGAGAGTGAGATCCAGGGGGTGAGTGAAACAGATGCTAGTTAGCATAGTTCGGTGTTAGAATATTAGTAAACCTTCCTCCCAACACCTTGAGGCTATACGCTACTGACTTAGCTAATAGCTGGACTTTTAGCTTAATTGGTAGTGTGTTTTTCTCTCAATCCGGCATTGCTGTGAGGTTGCGGGTTCGAGTCTGGGGCTGAGATGTGCAGAATGACCTCGGTTACAGCAGTTAAAAAGCTGTGCTTCATACAGTTTATGATCAGCATTCCTTTACAGGCCTGCTATAGTCTCCGATGGGCCTGCGGCTTGGGTTCCCAAACGACCCCAGCAGTAAGTCTACACATCAGTAATAAATAATGATAAGGCACCTTCTCCACATCCTACTTAATACGCTCTCCATTCTAACCACGGGTATTAAAACGCAACCATGCGTGCCGACCACAGGTATGGCAATGCACGGCAACCCCTTTCCCCCCGTGGCAGCCATCCATACCATAGACGGCGCATGGGCCATTAGCTAGCGCGACCTTTGCTTGGGAAGGCTCGTCTTTCTCAATAAAGCTCACCGCGTCCCGGCCCCTCAGATCGCGACCAGTTAGCCGGCACAGCACTGGCAGTGGGATTCTGAGCGCTGAATTATGACAGCCATAACAGATAGCGGCACAGATATCATTAGGCAGGCTATTTATTGCTTGCCATCTGCAAGCGTTTTAGGAGCGGGCCTCTCTCAATTTAACATGTCAGGATCTCTCCTTTGTTCCGAGCAGGCAGTGGCCCTCTTGTTCCACATCTGGCACGAGAACAGAGAGGCGGCGGGGGGAGAGAACTTCTCCAAATTAAGTGGTTCTGGCGACGTTTGGGTGAAAGCGGGCGGGGACAGATGTTGCCAGAGCTCGTCTCGGGGAGGAAACACAGGCACAGGCTGCTCCCAGTACAGTGGAGTCCGAGAGATGTCGCTGACACAGATGTCTTCATCATCATCGCCCCCTCCTCCTCCTCCTCTTCCCTCTCTTCTTTTTCTTCTTCTTCTTCTGTTGTCTCATCACCATCACCATTGTCTTCCAGGGTTCTACAAAATTCAATATTGAATTGAGAATGACCCCTAAATTCCAATCAAATTCTTGAATTTGAATTTGAATTTGAATTGAGGTTGCAAACAGGAAGTGGAATTCCAATTCAAATTCAACTCCAATTCAATTCAAATTCAGAAGATCTTTGTCATCATCATCACTGACATTTAAATTGAGTATTCTAAATGTTTGGGTTACCTAGCATCTGGGTTTTTCAAGTAGCCACTAAAGCTATTGTTACATTACACTTAGCTATTGGATTTCGTTGCAGTGGTGTGTGTGCGTGCTTGTGTGTGTGGCAGTGGTTTATGTTGTCATAATATTGATAACAGCAACATCTAGGAGGATCTGGATATGGCTTTACTGTGGACTGTACCATTGTGTAGAAGGTCTGTGCTGTGTGGACAACTACTGCTGAAATTACAGGTTGGTAAATTCCCTCTCAGATCACATTAAGACAGGTCAGAGAGACAATAGATTTCAGATAAGATAAGATCCCAAAGCTTCCCATTTGCAAGGACTATCAGAGTCACTGTCATCTTCTGTTAAAGTCAAGGTGATGAATGAACCTAGAGTGTTGAGGTACATTTTTGTAGACTCTGATGGGTGTCGGAGTTATAATCTGGGTTGATGCTGGATAATAGTTGTTTTTGCCAGCTGTGATGACGATGTTGGTACACAGGAATGTACACAACCTTCTCCAGCGTCTGTTGGCTTCCCACATACTGAAGAGGCACTTAACACTGCTGCATGCACGTAATCACACCAACAAACGCCCCTCACCCAACAAGACTGACAATAATACACACATCTACATCACACACACACACACAAAGAGAGAGAGATACACACTTACACACGAACACACACACACACATGCACACGCGCTCGCATACACAGTTTTACATTCAGCGGTAGAGTCGGTTATCACCGGAGCCGTCATCCTCACACTCCTTTTCTCACTTACACACGAGCAGTAATTGATGCACATGATAAACATGCAACTGAACTATGGCTGACACTGATGTGTATCTTTCTAACAAACACACACACAGACACACACATTCATGCACATACACACACACACACACAAACAGACTAAAACCAACACACTGCCCAGACACATACACACACACTTACACACGCACACACACACACACAAAAGCTCAGACTGAGACTGACACACTATAATGCATAGACACACACACACACACACACACACACACACACACACATACACACATTCATTCGTGAGTGCTATCCTCCAGCACGCATCAGTGGCTGTGAGTGACAGCGGCCCACTAATCCATCTCCATCAGGCTGGCGACACTGCCAGTCTCTGGTTAGCCACTCTCACAAATGACTATTAAAAATAATCAGTCATAATAATAGCACCAAGGCAATGGAGTCACTCTCTATTACATGTGCCAGCACAGAGGTAAGGGAGGGGACAAGGGGCTGGGTTCATGTAGCATGTGTGTGTGTGTGTGTGTGTGTGTGTGTGTGTGTGTGTGTGTGTGTGTGTGTGTGTGTGTGTGTGTGTGTCTTTGTGTTGTTGTGCATATGTGTGTGCCAGGGGTGGAAATTAACTTTGCAAAATGAGAACTTTTACCAACCACTGACAAATAAATGATACAATTCACCAACTACTCAATAGTAAATTATTATTTGGTGCCCAAAATGTATAATCTACTTTCATATTTTACCAGCATTTGGCTGGTGGCTAGTGCGAATTTCCATCCCTGGTGTGTGTGTGTGTGTGTGTATGTGTGTGTGTGTGTGTATGTCTGTGTGTGTGTGTGTGTGTGTGTGTGTGTGTGTGTGTGTGTGTGTGTGTGTGTGTGTGTGTGTGTGTGTGTGTTTCTTGCTGCTGTGTATATATTCACAGAGAGCAGAGAGAGCTTGTGTTAGGAAATGAAAAGCATAAAACTGCTAAGCCCTGCTATTGGGAAGCTGTGCTGGGATCTGGGCATCTTTATGTTGGACTCACAGAGAGAGGGAGGTTGTATCACAGAGCAAAATATTGGCGCAGTGGGTTGTGTGTTTGAGCAAAACTTTGTGTCTGTGTGTGTGTGTGTGTGTGTGTGTGTGTGTGTGTGTGTGTGTGTGTGTGTGTGTGTGTGTTAATGTACATGTGAATACAGCTTGCTAGTATGAGTTGCATGTTTAAGTGAGTTTTACAGGCGCAGTTCTTTGTATGTTGGGGAATGAGTGTAGCTGTGTGGAGATCAAGGACCTCTGTGTGTGTTTGTGTGTGTGTGTCTGTGTGTGTGTGTGTGTCTGCGTGTGTGTGTGTGTGTGTGTGTGTGTGTGTGTGTTCACTTGGTAGTTGGAGTTGGAGTGTGTGTGTGTGTTCATGTGTGTGAGTTTTGATGCACCGAAGCTGTTTGTGTGTGTGTGTGTGCAGGGGGATTAGGGAATGAGATTGCTGCATCTATGGGGAGATCAAGGCTATAGATGTCTCTGGGAGTGCATCTATGCTCCTCTAAATGTAAGTGTGTGTGTGTGTGTGTGTGAATAAGCACTTGGGGTGGTGTGTGTATGTGTGTGTGTGTACGTGCATGTGTGCCTGCATGTACGTGTATGTGTGTGTGTGAGGGTGTGAAAAGGCAAGGGGGAGAACTGTGTGTGTGTGTGTGTGTGTGTGTGTTTGTGTGTGTGTGTGTTTGTGTGTGTGTGTAAATAGGCATTGGTGGTGGTGTGTTTGTCTGTGTGTGAGATTAGGCATTGGTATGGTGTGTGCATGCAGGCATGTGAGTGTGTGAGTGTGTGTGTGTGTGTCTGATTAGGCATTGGTATGGTGTATGTATGTGTGTGTGTGTGTGTGTGTGTGTGTGTG
>CM050201.1:6285000-6290000 GCA_027475355.1 Coilia nasus | reverse complement strand
TTTGGAGATTAAAGAGGAGATGCTGAATTTCAATGGGAGCGGCGTTGATGCAAAGCTGATGGATGACTGTCCTGAATGGGGAGACACCACATTAACTCCTCACAGGAAGTGGAGGAACTCAAACTGACCCTCATATGGACACAATGTCCCCCGTAAAACACAGCTATACACACACACACACACACACAGACACACACACACACACACACGCACTCACCCACACACACACACATATATGCATACTGCATGCACACACACGCACTCACACACACATACACATGCACACACATTTAACACACACACACACACACACACTCACACACAACACTTTCACACATACCTCTGGCCCTCACCAACACCATATACAAAACATAACATGACAGCACACATATATCCAGATAGTTATTTATGCAGTTTTTTGATCCTCGGCTTGAGGGATGAGAGAGAGAGAAAAAAAACAAAACACCAAGGCTCTTTTTTCAAAGGAAGGACAACAAAGTCGTTTGCATACATTAAACTTTGGCCAGCATTTTGACTTCCCTCTGATTTCCTGTGTTGCTGCACCTGAATGGATGATGTAAAGTGCTTGAGAGTGTCGGACTCCAAGATGGATTGTGGACTAACTAAAGGACGTGAACCATGGGACCAGCAGTTGGCAGTCAGTTGTGTGTGTGTTGTGTGTGTGTGTGTGTGTGTGTGTGTGTGTGTGTGTGTGTGTTGTGTTGTGTGTGTATTTTGTGTATGTCTGTGTGTATGTGTGTGTGTGTGTATGTATGTGTGTCTGAAAAGAGGGAAGGGGCTGGGGGAGTGGGGGACACTAAACCACAGAGGACGTTACCAAACAAAAGACAAAAGGGCAGAGCGGGTTGAGAATCAGGAGTTACATGACCAGGACATGGCTCTCAGTCCTTGCTTATGTCTCTCTGAACAAAAGAAATCATAGACAAAGCAGTCACCTCAGGACTGACCTTTCACCCCCAGGGCCATGCCTCCAGGGCAAGCGCTTGTTTTTGTTTTTGTTTTTGTTTTGTTTTTTTGATTGTTTGTTTGTTTGAATGAATCACATTAGCGTCAGTGATGGTGTCAGCGCGCCCTTCCTCCGAGCTCAGCCGGGCACCCAGCTCTGGCTGTTGTGTGTCTGGGGCGGTCCGGCGAACACCCCCATGCCCATGCCGATGCCCAGGCCGATGCCCACGCCCTGAGACAGCGAGCCGTCGAAGTTGAAGTCCACGCTCTCCGTGTCCATGAACTCGTGGAGCAAGATGGACTCTACGTCGCAGTCCAGGCTGCTGCCGGCTGTGCCTCCGCCCCCTCCCCCACCACCACCACCACCTCCACCTCCACCAGCAGGCATGGTCTCCATCTCCAGGGAACCATCGCTGGGGTGGCGGTTGTTGTTGTTGCCGCCGTGGTGATGGGCGCTGCTGTTGCCGTGGTGAGCGTGGTTGCCGTGGTAACCGCCATGTTGTGACGACGAGGAGTGGTGTTGCTGGTGGTGCTGTGCATGCTGCTGCTGCTGCTGCTGCTGTTGGTGATGGTGATGGGGGTGTGGCTGATGCAGGTGCTGGCTGCCCCCGTAGTACCCCTGCCAGGCATCAGCGATGCCCTGCTGCTGCTGGGGTGAAGGGTAGGGCTGGTGGTGGCGCGGATGCAGGGCCGAGGCCAGCCGGCAGGGGTCCTGCGGCACGTCCATGACCCCGCCGGCCGGGTTGGGGGGAAGGTGGGCGGCTCGCGGTGGCGGGCCGTACAGGCTGGGCGTTTTGAGGCTGTAGGGCTGCAGCAGGTCGCTGTTGACCCGGGGCGAGAGCGCTGGCTGCTGGGGGCCGGCGTGCATGCCATGGCCCGGGTGGCCCTGCTGGGGGGGTTAGCTTGTGGCCCTGTGCCGGGTCGTGCGCTGCCTGCCCGTAGTCGTGCACGGGGCTGGGGTGGTGCTGCTTATGGGCCGGATGGCTGTAGTCCAGGCCTGGGTGGTGCTTGTGGGGGTGACTGCTGATTGGGCCCTGATTGTGCGAGTGATTGTGATGGTGCTGCTGCTGCTGCTGCTGGCCGCTGGCCGTCTGCTCATGGCCCGTGGATCCATGGCCGTTGTGGAGGCCCTGGTGGTTGTGGCCATGTTCGTGGCTGTGAGCGTGGCTGCTGGGGTTATGATTGTGATTGTGGTTGTGAGTGTGATTGTGGCTCTGGCTATTGGGGTTGAGGCTGCGGTTCTGGCCGTGGGTGCTGGCGGTCGGCTGGGCCAGGAGCGAGTGTCCCCCGGCTCCGGTCTGGCCCACTACCATGTCCTTGCCGCAGTACTGCGGCCCCCCGGCCAGCAGGCTCTCCAGGGCGTTGCTCTCCGAGTAGCCCCTCAGAGGCCGCTGGAAGGTGGCCTGCTTGTTCTCCTGGATGGTCTGCATGGGCGCGTGGTGCCGGAGCATGCCCAGGGAGGGCTGCCCGTACATGGACCCGCAGTAGGTCGTCTCCCCCTTGCCGTAGGGTGAGTACCCGCCGCGCTTCAGTTGCTGGGCCTGCCCGTAGCCCTCATCCAGGCTGATGGCCCCCGTCAGGTCGGCCAGCTGCGGCAGCTCCACGGTGGGGCAGTGCCCGCCGGTGCCCAGGGCAGGGGAGCGGGTGCTGGAGGGGCTGGGGTAAAGGCGCGGTGACGCGGAGCAGGAGAGGCCACCCCCGCCCTCCTCGGGCTCGTCCGGCTCGGCCTCGGCCAGGATAGGCGACAGGCAGCCGCTGAGCGTGGAGGCCGAGGAGCTGGTGCGGGAGTGCAGGTCTGTCCAGGCGTCGAACTCCTCGCCCCCAACGCTGCCCACTCCTCCGCCAATGCCCAGGCTGCCGGCCTTCCCCGCGGGGCTGCCGTGTTCCGGGGAGCCTTGCATGGCCGCCCCCAGGCCCCGGGCTCCGAGGCCCCCACCTCCGGGGCCCGCGCCCGCCCGCTTCCTGCTGACACGCCCGCGGCACTTGAGGTACTTGGTGCCGTTGGAGTCCATGGAGACGGCCCGTCGGCGGGGTCCCTTGCCCATCTTGCCCCCCTCTGGGTTCAGCATCCACCAGGAGCTCTTGCCCGTCCCCTCGTTCTGGACCCGGATGAAGCGCGTGTGCAGGGACAGGTTGTGCCGGATGGAATTCTGCAGAGGACAGAAAGAGAAAGAGAGAGAGAGAGAGAGAGAGAGAGAGAGAGAGAGAGAGGTGGAAAAGAGAGGTAGAAAAGAGAGACAGATGGAGGTGGAGGTAGAGACAAAAAGAAAGAAAGAGACAGCAACAGGAACAATGATAGAGAAACAGCATGAGAGAGAAAGAGACAAAGAGAGGTGCAGAGAGAGATAGATTAAACAGAGTAGAAATAGGGAGAAGAAGACAGAAATAGACAAAAAGATGGGGAGATATGGAGAGATGGGAGAAGGAGACAGATAGAAAGAGACAGGATTGCAGGTAGGGAGCGAAAACAGAAAGATGGATGGAGAGAGAGAGAAGGAGGGAGACAAACAGGGAGAGGGAGAGGGAGAGAGAGAGAGATAGAGTTATCCACAAGGGAAATGTAAAGTCCTGCATTAAAAATGTGTTCATCTCGGCATCCACATCTGCCTGTGCTGCCGATAACACTCATTTATCCTCCCTGAAATGTGAAGCTTAAGCAGACACCTCACACCTCCATTTTTTGGGGGGCTGCAACTACCTGTATATAACCAACGCTCCAGGGTGATGTGGTCAGAATTGACAAACAGCATTGAGAGGTCTCCACCAGTAAACAGACAGGAGAGGATGGTGGGGTGGGGGACAGAATGGGGTGGGGGTTTGGGGGGTAGTGGATAAAAGAGAGAGGGGGAGCAAGGTAAGAGAGAGAGAGAGACATATAAGGAAAGAGAGAGACAGGTGGTGGAGATGAAAGAGAGAGAGAAAAGAAAAGATGGTGAGACAGGAGGGGGAAAGAAAACGGGGGGGAGAAGCTGTGTGTGTGTGTGTGTGTGAGAGAGAGAGAGAAAGAGTGAGAGAAAGAGAGAGAGAGAGAAAGAGAGAGAGTGAGAGAGAGACAGAGAGAGAGAGAGAGAGAAAGAGAGAGAGAGTGAGAGAGAGAAAGAGAGAGGGAGAGTGAGAGAGAGAAAGAGTGAGAGAAAAAGAGAGAAAGAGTGAAAGAGAGAAGGAGAGAGGCAGAGAGTGAGAGAGCGAGAGAGAGAGAGAGGGAGAGAGTGAGAGAAAGAGAGAGAGAAAGAGAGAGAGAGAGAGGGAGAGGTATGGTGGGAGCACAGACAGGGGTGATTTGGAGCAGAGAGAGCAGTGATGTGCCTCTGAGTTGCCCAGCCAATCAATACAGTAAGCAGCCTGCTTTCTCAGTGCTGCACACGCTCACTGAGTCATACTACAGTCCAGGCGAGCGCGAGAGAAAGAGAGGAGAGAGAAAGAGAGAAAGACAGAGGGAGAGAGAGAGGGAGGGAGGGAGGGAGAGGGAGAGGGAGAGCTGCCTGCCAGAGCCTCCACATCAAACCATCACCAAGGTTACGGAAATGAATCACACGTGGCAACCCAATCACAGACGCCCGTATCGATTGCGGGGCCCACGGAGGAGAAGGCAGCCAGCGCCAGAGACAGAGAAGAGAGAGAGAGAGAGGCGTGAATGCTGGCACGACCGCCTTTTGGACGAGCACCAGACAAAAGAGGCGAGAGGGAAAGCGAGAGAGAGAGATAGAGAGAGAGAGCGAACCAGAGACAGAGAGAAATACTGAAAAAGAGGGTAGAGTGTCTCATACAATCATGCCAATGAAATCATTTGAATTTGAAAGAGCGATATTTGAGAAACACGGGTAAGGAGGGAGAAAGTGACTGAGAATGAGAGAGAGAGACAGAGAGACAAAAAAAGAGTGAGGGAGAGAGAGACCCGTGTAGTTATGCCAATAAAGAAATTTAAATTTGAAAAGCAGAGACTATATATATATACAGAAACACAGACAGAGAGAGGGTGAGAGAGACTACGAGACTGCAAGAGGCATACGAATGGAATACTAAACATGACTGAG
>CM050201.1:6277500-6280000 GCA_027475355.1 Coilia nasus | reverse complement strand
AGGTCTACTGTCAAGTACCAACTGCACTAGGGGCTGTAAACAACCATGATACAAAAACAACATTGGTAACAACAGTGGCAAATAGGCCAGTGACAAATGCTAAGCATATAGTGAAGAATAATAATAACAACATCAACAAAAACAAGATTATGGTGATGATGATGAAGAAGTAGAAGAAGAAGAAAATATAGAGAAGGAAAAAAAAAAGTTGTGACACACTGAGGATATCTGTCACAGCGTCAGTGATCCCTGTGATCTGAGCTCAATTAGCTTGACCTGCTGGCTGTCCGGATCGACGCTCCTGGGCGGCCATTGATCCTAATTCCAGCGCGTGCTCTTAAGTCTCTTTGATGAAGTGTCTCTAGTAATCCAGAGAGCTAAGGTGCCAGAGACCTTCCCCTCCGCACCCCAGTAGTTTTCCACTCCACCACACAAGCCAAATGCTACTGTATCACTGAGGTGGAAGCTGCCACAATGGGAGAGTGACAAAATTACACAGGTGACTCTACACTGACAAGAACAAAAAAAAACAAGCCAAATCAAAAGAAATGTGTACATCTTGGGGGCCAAAATGAAAATGTTCTCACTTTTAACAAAATGCACATTTCCTCCCTGGTATCTTATTCTTAATGTGGATGGAAAATGTATTGTTTTCAACTATTCTTCTGTTTCACATTCATAGTATTTTGTTGTCTGAGATGATTTTCATTCACCAGTTTACATCTGCCACATATCTTTAGTGGCAATGTGAGTCAAGACCTGAAACGGCCGATAATATAAATAGAATACACAGGATTACTGTGTAACATGGCATTCTTCTATGGCATTCTTTTTTAATATCTTTGTTATCATGTCAGAATCAAGTCGTTGTTTCAAGTCTTGGAGCACTTTGATTTTGACAACAAAACCTACATAGTCTACCTACATTACGCATTCCTTAATATCTACAGTCTGACACTCGTGGAAAGAAGCCTAGCACTGTATATGGCACACTGGTGAGAACAAAGAACAGGTACAGGAGGAACTGGTTCAATTTTAAAAACATTAGCAATGGATGTTGCTCAGAATCTTGCTCAGTCCTCCATTATACAGATTGTCAAAACCAAGTGAATTGTTAGAGGGGGAGTTTGTTCAGGGCTTGTGACAAGCAATGATGGAAATGATGATGGATGACAGATATTTTGAGGTATTGTAATCATAGCCCAGAGTAGTCTGTCACCTCCCAACAATGATCCCTGCTTACACACCTTCACTGAGTACAATGGATTTCTGAATTTGAATGTACCATATTGTCTGCCTGCTATTTCATAGTTTTTTTTCTCTGAGACTTTCCAAGAACAAAATGTTCCCACTGTATTATTTACCCTAGTTCTCGTACAAACCGCATACATCAGCCACACACTGATATGCATAGAATAGAATCCGAAAAAAACTGCATAATTTGACTACATTCAGATTCAAAAACTTCAAATTCATAAGTAGAAAGGGAATCTACAGAAGACATCACTGGAATCTAAATTCCACTAATTTTACGATCACACAGGGGGACTCTCCTTTTGGGTTCCTTTCTGTTCTGCATGTAAAGGAGCGTTCTGACTTGGAGCTCTAATGGTACTCCCAATGAACGTTCCAGGAAGCCCCTGTGTTATTCTCATTCGCCGTGGTGTTCTATTAGAAGCGGGCCGGAACGCTCTGCTGAGCGTTCTGCGGATTGTTCTGCCGAGCTTTCTTTCTTTTTTGAGCTAGCGGGACTGGAAAAGCTGTTTCTGCCGAGGCTCCGCCATTATTTATTAATCCATTTCACACAGCCAGCAGTCATTACGCGCGCTCCTGTCAATGGGTATCTCTCTATGCCGCGCATTTATTTGATAATAAGCACGAGTGGGGGAGAAGATAAAAGCGCTGACTGCGTTCATTGTGGAGAGCTTTTTCTGCAGGCGGGGAGACTTTCAGACGAGAGAAAGAGAGAGAGAGAGAGAGGGGGAGAGCAGGGCGGCGCTGTGTGGGAATGGGTCTCGTCTGCTAAGCCTGTCTGGAGGCAATCGATGGAAATTAGCCAACGCTAAAGATTCACTTCCTGAGACTGATGTCACAGGCGCACGGGCGCTTGTCTGTTTGAAGGGGGGAAGAGAGGAAAGGAGGGTGCGAAGCTCCCCGATTTGTGGGGATGAGGAGGAGGAGGTGGTGCGAAAGAGAGGGAAAGAGAGAGAGATGAGGAGGGGATGCCTTGGGGGTGCTTAAAGCAAGAGAGCAGTGTATGCCGATACTGGAATGTGCCTACAGTAGCCTAGCAGAAGCAGCTGGGAATAAAATATAATTAGGCTCACAAAACAAAACCTCACAAAACCTCACAAATCTAAATATATGTACAACAGCTAGCATGCCTATGCAGCCAACCCTAGCACGCCTCATTTAAAGCATATTGTTATTGATGCAAATAATTAACAGGTTTGGTGAAAATTACTGTAAATATAATTTGCAGCTCCCTCAAATAAAATGC
>CM050201.1:6117500-6262500 GCA_027475355.1 Coilia nasus | reverse complement strand
CAGGAAGGAAGCACAAGAAAAAAGACAGAGAGAGAGAAGGAGAGAGAGAAGGAGAGAGAGAGATTCACGGAGGAAGAGGGAGACGGAGTAAAACAGTGAAAGCGATGATCTGCTGTTCACCTTCGGCGAGGCCCAGGAGTCTGCCTTTTATAGCTGTATTTTGCACTGCAGGCAGTCTCACACACACACACACACACACACAGACACACACCACAGAAATGAACACGCAAATATACAGTACAAACATGAGCATACACACTCACACTCATACCACAAATATGTACACCTACACAAACATGGTACATATGCATACAAACACACACACACACACACACACACACACACACACACACACACACAAACAAACCACATGCCACCATGCACTCTAAACACAGACATACACACATTTGCATGTCTGTGTGCACACACACACACACATACACGCACTCACATACACACACACACGTACACACACACACACTTGATAGAACAGGAGAGTGAAAAGGGCAGCTTCGGCGGATGACAGCGTTTGGATCACAGAGGGCTGAGTGAGAGCACGGGTGAGTGAGGGAGCAATAGAGAGACAGACAGAGGTAGAGACGGAGAGAGGGAGAGAGAGAGAGATGGAGGGAGGGAGAGAGAGTGTGTGTGAGGAGGGGCAGGGTTCATTCAAGGCTATCTGTCGTCTCTCTGAGTCAGTCATCACACGGACAGAATACTAAACGCGGCGCCCTGTGCTCTGGCCCATTTTCATCAAACTGACACAGAAATCTACTTGGAGCTGCCATCTTACGCCACTAAACTCCATCCGCTCGCAACTCTTCGCAATCTGTACCAAAGCATTCACACACATACACACACAAACACACACACACATATGCACAGACACACACACACACGCATACACACACACAAAACAGCCACAGATTAAAAAGTACGAAATGTCGAGTGGCTGTTATGTAAATAAGTGGAAGTCTGTGTGTCTTGGGTTAGCATATGGCCAGTCCCCATGTCTGTTTCTAGTGGCCCTTTATCTCTAATAGGAACATGTTTCATGGATTGCAGCAGATATTGCATCATGGCAAATCAGATTAAATCAATGGACATTAGCACAGTGAAGCTCCACTCTAATTTCTGCAAGATTATTGGATCAGGATTTAGCCGTTGTTTTTCTCTCTCTTTCTCTCTCTCTCTCTCTGCTCATCCCCCGCCCCCTCCTCCTTGTTTGTTTATCTTTTTCTGGCTGTGTGTGACACTTGAGCGAAAAACATTGGCACCGATGACCCGTGCCGTCATCTGACGTGAGGCGGCCATGCACTCTGGTAAAGTGACAGGAATTAGAAGCCAAAACGACTCCTTCTCATGACCAAGTGGCAGAGGCTAACCTAATAAATATTCAGATTCCTTTCACACACCCCTTACCAATACACACAAACACACACAAACACACACACACACACACACACACACACACACACACACACACACACACACACACACACACACACACACACACACACACACACACACACACACACCCCAAATCAAAGTGCCATTTAAATACAGGATGAGGGGCAGAGTGAGCAGGACTGCCATTGGAGAGCCATCCGATTGATACTGAACATCACTTGAACACGAGTGTAATTCATTGAGAATGATTAGCATTAATGTTGACAGATAATACTATGAAAACGGAAAAAGTATCTTGACAATAGAGCCTGGCTGGAGCCTTTGTCGAGTGTGCTGGCTCACAGGAAATACTTTGGTAACAGCGTTGCATTTTACCTTTTGAAACCTCTCCTCAGTGGAGATATTAGGCCTGAGTGATATTGAGATTCCACTGCCAAAACAAGTATTTTAGTGATGGCAATGACTATATTGAGTGACATTGTGACAAACATCCAGCCACCACTCAGCTAAGAGAGTATATAAAGAATGGCATTCAGATGGCACACCAATGGAGAAATTTGCCTCTTAGGTCTTTTTAAAAGAACTGAACTGAGCCTAACTGCTCGAGAGTCCATTGCACTGTAGCTAAGCCTGCATTTCAATTTCTAAAAATGGGCAACATTTTCAAGAAAGAGGTTTTAACCAGAGAGCAGATGAACCAAGGACAGTGGACCAGAGATAACTGCTGTTTGGGGTATACATTTGTATTTATACACTAATCCACAGCCTAATTATAAAATTATACTAGCTAATTCTTAAAAACCATCCAAGTCAGTCACAATTATATGGAAACTGGATATTCCATAATGGCCTGTTACACTGTCAAGATCTGTGTGTTAAAGTTGACAGGGCAGAGCAATTGCCAGTAGCCCTCAGAGTTAGTAGTGCACCCAGTTTCATTTAGAGGTCATAGACTGCTTGGGTGGACTATGGAGTAGCCTATGGCTTAAGCGAGGGACATGATAAAGTTGGAGCAGGATCGCATTCAAAACAGGTCCATTACGTAAGAGAGTGTTTAGGCTGCATAGATGTGTGTGAGACTTATGCAACGGTTTGCTTAACTGGGGCAGTAGGGTGTCTAGCTACCCCCAACCGGCTGTGGTTCACCTGGGTTAGCCAAGGCCCTGGGTTAGCCAAGGCCCAGGGTGGAAGTAATGCATTTAGCCCTGGCCAGGCCAGTGTGCTGCCCAGGCCGTGGAGCTCCACGTTTAGCCGAGGGCGCCCACCGAAGCGTACTCAGGGGCAGACCAGCTGAGCTTTGCGGAGCTATCAGACCCACCGAAGTATTAATCACAGATCTGCTCTCGCGCTGATTACTTGCCATCAATCTTCGTTTTCCCGGGTCTTCCGATGGGAGAAAGGGTGCTACGAGGATCTGATTAAAAATGTAAGTACCTCGTAATATAAGCACATGCCTGGCTTCTCAGTCGATAATTTTTAATGCCCACGCCGTGCAGGAGAGGGCGGCAGCCATGGTTATTGTCCTAGGCTGTGGGCTTGCTTCCATCTAGCAGTAACGCTAATGTTGTCTAACATGTCAACAGCATGAAGCCACAGAGAGAGAGAGAAAGAGAGAGAGAGACAGAGAGAGAGCGCGAGAGAGAGGAAGGGAGGTGGGTGAAAGCAGTGAGGACGTCTGAGATGGAGAGATGGAGAAAGTGATAGAGATGAGTAGAGGGAGAGAAGACAGAGGGAGAGAAGAGAAGAGTGGAAGTTATACAAGAAGGAAAAAATGATGTAGGGATGACGGGGAAAGGATAGAGAGAGGGGAAAACAGAGGGGAAAACAGAGATGGCGTGAAAGAGAGTGACAAAGGAAGAGTGATAGAGAAGAGTAGAAAGCGACGGAAACAACAGAGTGAAAGTCGTACAAGGAAGAAAAGAGAGGAGAGGCGGAGGGAGAAACAGCAGTAGAGAGAGAAAATGGGGTGAAAGAGAGGGGGAAAGGAGAAGTGTGGAAGTGTTTGGTGGTGGTAGCCGAGGGGAGGTGCGCTGCTGGGTGAGAGAGGGTGGCAGAGCGAGAGAGAGAGAGAGAGTGAGCGGGAGAGAGAGCGGCGCATCATGCCTGCAATTAAGGTGAAATCAGAGCGGAATCTGTGCTGCCTTGATAATGAGCCTCATCTGAATTATTAACTAGAGCTTTACCCCCCGGACCCACAGTCCCATCCGGCCCTTCAGAGCCAGTGTGAGTGTGCAAGCACACACACACACACACACACACACACACACAGACCACACAAGTATGCTCGTACTCACACATACACATACACACACACACACACCCAGATACACACAGACCACACAAGCATGCACACACTCACACATATACATATACACACACACACACACCCACACACACAGACCACACAAGCATGCATGCACTCACACATACACATACACATACACACACACTCTCTCACACACATAGACAACACAAGTGTATACACACACACACACACACGGACACACGCACACACACACACACACAAATAGAACACACCAGCATAGAAAAGATTCAACACCACACACACACACACACACACACACACATACAACAGTTAACAGATGCATCTATACATACATAAAATAGAAACACACAAAATACAACACCACACACATACATACAAACACATTATCAACTATATGCCTCATATACACACAATTTCAATCATAAATCTGTGTAAATTATAACCCCCCCACACCCATACAGATTTAAAAAAAAACATTTGTTGCACATGTATCGCCTTGTCTTCTCTGGAACAAGAATGCATGAAGAATGTTGCTGTGTCTATATATGTTACAGATGCCTCTACCCATCAAAGCACACACTGAAGCACTGAGAAACAACGCCATACATTCGTCTGTCTGCCTTCATTACATCCCTCGCCAAGCAACCAGCTCTGTTACATCTCCGCTTGTGACAGCTATTTCAAAGTTCTCCCCAGCACTCTGAATTAACCACACCAAACACACTTCCAGACACATACACATACACACACACGCATATGCACAAACATACACACATGCATACTGACACACACACACACACACACACACACACACACACACACACACACACACGCATATGCACATACATACACACAAACACACACATATATATACACACACACATATACACCCAGTAGGCCTACGCCTTAGGGACCGCCATTTTACAACACGCTGGGCACCCTTCCCATGGAGGCCCATGGAAAAAACAAGAGGATCGAGAGGAGAGAGAGGAGAGAGAGGAGAGAGAGCGCTTCAGTCCCGGCCTTCCTGCGTGGAATTTCCCTCCCCAAGATCGCTGGAGCTCCAACCTAATTGCAGCCGACGTGGTTTCTCAGGCCAAACCCAAGTGCGGGGACACAGCGAGGATAAATTATATGAATGGGGAGCCATTATGACACACAAGTGTCAGGGAGATATGCAGGAATTTTTTCAGCGGGCGCATCCAACGTCTTTTATTCCCAACTCAGAGCGCTCATTCCACCGATGCCGCAACCTCTTCAATGAGCTTTACTCTTCACCCTCCTCCCAAAATTTTGTCCCGTCAAAGCCTCTGTCTTTTTGTACTATCTATCTTTTTTTGTAACACAACTTTCTACTCTTGTTATTTTTGAGTCACTCCCCACAACACAGGCACATGAATGCAGAAATAAACAATAGGAGGTCATTCTCTCTTTTTTAATTTCTTTCTCACATTTTTTTCTTTTCTTTTCATGCCTTTTTCATTCCTTTTTTTTCAGAGACACTTCCAGTCTCAATTCCTTTTTTTCTGTTCCTGGGAAGAAGCTCTCACCACCATTCACCACCCCCCACCTCCCACTCTCCACTCCCACGCCCACCCACCCTCCCTCCCTCCCCCAATCGGTGACTCCGTGCCAGGCCCGCCAACTCGAGAGCTCCCTCTCCTTCTGCTGTGCCTTTGTGATAATAACAATAACCGTGTTCCAGCATGGAGGGGCTTTCTGCAGGGCCCTGAGTTGGAGCCAGCGCGCCTGGCCGCGGGCCTTTCCGAAGCTGGGCCCGCCATCGCAGCAATACCCCCCCTTTGCCCGTGCCAGGTCTGGAGCCCCGCACTGGTGTACCGCAGGTCCCCTATGAATAAGCAGCACAGTGCGGGCTACCACTTCGCCCTCTTCTCTCTCTCTCTCTCTCTCTCTCTCTCTCTCTCTCTCTCTCTCTCTCTCTCTCTCTCTCCCTCTCTCTATCTCTCTCTCGCACTTTTGCTCTCTTTCTCTCTCTGCCTCTTGCTCTTTCTCTCCATTGTTGGTATTCTGTCTTTTCCTCTATCCCTCCCGCTCGCTTGCTTTCTTTAAAGCATCTTGCCAACCGTTGTCCCTTCCCTCCATCTAAGCTGTTCCTCATTCCTTTGGTCATACAGACTCCCAGAAGGGTCCATTCAATTTGGAGAGGCCTATATTGGCAAGGGCCTATACACGCCTCCTTCTTCTCCAAGATTTTTCCTCTCTCGTTGATCTCTCTCTCTCTCTTTATCTCCCTCCCTCCCTTTCTTTTTCTTTCTCCTTCTATCTTCCTCTCTCCCTTTCTGTGTCTCTCTCTGTTTCTCTCTCTTGTTCTTTCCCTCCCTCCCTCTCTTCCTGTCCTCCTCTTTCTGTCTCTCCATCTCTTTGTCTCTCTCTCTCTCTCTCTCTCTCTCTCTATCCCTCTCTCTCTCTCTCTCTCTTTCTTTCTCTCTCTCTCTCAAACAGAACAGACCCATGAGTTGGTGTCCCACTGCCCCAAGCCTGTGCTCTCTGATGCCACCTCTCAGATGTATTGACAGATGATCGGCATAAGGTTTCTACCAGACAATCTCCTTGTGGATTTGTACATGAAGAATTGACGTACATATATGTGAGGTTTCTTATGGAAAAACATAAACTCTTCCTAACACACACACACATTTTGTCTTTCTCCCTCTCTCTCTCCTCCTCTTCTCCTTTTGTCTTTCTCCCTCTCTCTCTCCTCCTCTTCTCCTCACTGTCTTCCCTTCTCTCCTTTACACACACACACACACAAACCCATACAAACACAGACACACACTCTCAAACACACACCACTCTCAAAATACATTGAAAAAACGTGTGCAGCAAAGTGTGTTTTCCAGATGACTTGCTGAATAATAATGTGTCAGCCACAGACCTCAAAACTATGTCTTCTGTGTCGGACCACTTAGATATAATAAGCATGGCGTCCATTTATAGACACACAGCTGATACAAACACAGATTTCAGTGTTTATGCTGAGCACAATGGGCACTGAGAAACCCACACAGCAGAGCACAAGAGCACAACCCCCTCTTCTCCTCTCCCCTCTTCTCCTCTCCTCTCCTCTCCTCTCTTCTCCTCTCCTCTCACCTCAGCCTCAGCCTAGTGCAAGCGCAGAACGTATGTGATCGTTTACCGTCGGTGCAGCCCAAAACTGTCACTTTTTCTGAGGAAACTCGAGATGACAACAAGAGACAGTAGCTGGCAATCGGTGTCGTGGTCAGTCTTCTGATGTCTTTTTTGGTGTGCAAAGGCTTTAACTAACACCTAACCCAGTCCAACATGCTCTCCCAGACCTCTCTCCATAGGCGCACCAACCAACCAAGCAGCCAGCCTCACAGCCAAAAACACATTGACTGAATGCATTCATATACAGTGGAGGGTAATTGATCATAGCGTGCGCACACATACACATACATATATACCAGCCATCCGTATGCATGAGGCAGTCCCCACAGGCCCAGATCCCAACCACAAGGAGTGGTCAGACTGTAAACCCTTCTCAGAAAAACGGAGCCGTATTAATAGCCGCCGACCAGAAATAGAGGCGGGCCCTGGCAAGCGCGCTAGGCCCAGGTGCGGCCCAGATGCTGCGGTATCCGGGCCGAAGCCGGCTCACGCACGCTCGAGAGCCAGGGAGACGGGGAGAAGCACGCGTCACAGACGACGGAGACCAACAGGCTCCATGGCCGAGTGAAAGACAAAGAGCCGAGGGGCTGAATTTACCACCAGCTCGCAGACAGGATTACACAACTGCTATTAAAGACGGCTTTTAATAGCAGTCTCCAACTGTATCTGATTTTCCTGGCTACCCCCCCCCCCCCCCCCCCAACCCCCACCCCCATCCCTTGCTCCTTATTTAATCACCAATGTTATTGTCCTTCTGTGAATTTGTGTGTGTGTGTGTGTGAGAGAGACAGAGACAGAGAGAGAGAAAGAGCGAGAGAGAGAGAGCACTTTGCCCACAGTATTGTGAGATGATGTTTAAAATCATTCATAAACTCTGTAACACACAACAACCATAGTAGTGTGGATTGTATATATATATAGCATATAATATATAGTCCAAAATATTATATACATATATAATACATAGATAATTGTTAGAATGTTTGATAGCTTATTTGTTTATACAAATCTACTGCATCAGCGTTAAAGAACATGGTAGTCATGGTGCCAACTGTTTTCATAATGTATGGATAAATGTGTTTGTATGTGTGTTGCTGTGTGTGTGTATCGCTGTTTTTCAGAATGTTATTTTGATTGAATCAAGTTGTTTTTCGCCCTCTTCAGACGCCATTGGCCAATCAAAACGCTGCCCTGAGAGGGTACACTTCAGTGACACCCAGCTGGCTGTCCCCTAGTAGCACAAACAGAGCTCAGGGGACTTAAGCCGCCCTCAAATCCAGTTTTAAAAACTACAAGCATGCAAAGAGATTGATTTACTCGCGCTCTTTGTCTCCATGGATGCAGTTGAAATAAATCTCTCATGGTAATATATAAGTGAATGCCATGAAGTCGACAACATTTTTAGCTTATGATGTATTTCACCATCTGAACTTTGTATACCAAGGAACATTCGTGTGGTTTGCAAAACAATAGCATGAACATGTGACAGTGGTGACACAAAATATGTGACAACCATAAAAGAGGTCGTTCATAAAATTTCCACCGGGTTTGTCTACAAAGTGTTCGGGCCTACTGTGTCACAGGGAATACTGGTCATATATATATATTCGTGCCGACGAGCCCCTTTGAAAACACTCTTACAATAACCGTCTATTACGGGACTACAAATGGATCAGGGGGTGCTGTGCGAGATTGATCCTCTTAAGGACCCTGCGGGATAATTTCGACACATATCATAAAACCCATCGCCGTCCAATCCAAAAAGAAGTGTGTGTGACTTTCTAGATGGGTTTCGCAATCACACAGCATCCTGATTTGATGCATGTGCCCTAAAACCGTTTGCCAATCCGCTCTACTCCATTGACAAATACGTGGGCGCCATTCCAAGCCTGACTTTTTAGAAGGGTGACTCATTCAATCATGTGTTCTATGGAAATAAATCTATATCATAGCCACGCCATTTCACATGGTAATGACACTGTGTAATTCAACAAAAAATCGAGTGCAGTCGATTATGTCACCTTATGACTGGGAATGTATCTTTGGAATAAGTCTACTTTCTGCCCAGGCAAGGCCTACCAGTTTTGTTTTATATACGCAAATTGGCCATTGTGTATCTGCACAACTACTAAAATGCTGAGCATGATTTGAGCTATTGAAAACTGAGTACAAATATTACAATTAGAGTAGCATCAAATTTACTCCTCAGCCTTTTTCTAACGTCCAAGCTATTTACTTGCAACATATACAAATACGTTTCGGAAAAAAATGTGCCGCTCAAAGAGCCTCTTCGTGAGAGAAGAAAAATGAAAACGGCATGTCTGATTGTGTGTGTGTGTGTGCGTGTGTGTGGTGGTGGTGGTTATGGTGGGAGGGGAATCTGGATGCTGAGGGTTATTCCAGACCAGACACGCGGCGTGCGTACTCAATATTGAGACCCAACGCTTCGCGACGCAGAGCTGCCCGGACCTTTACTGTCCCCCAGCTGACCCGCTATCCCCTTCTGCGCCGACTACTACGGAAGATGACGACAGCAGGAGAGACGGGAGTGATTTAACGGGCCGCAAATCACCTCCACGTCTCCTGCATCCTCTAAATCTAATCAACACAGACGCGTCACGGCGCACAGAGCATTCTCGGGGAGAAGGGGAAAGCGGGGCGTATGGAGTGGTGTGTGTGTGCGTGGCTAGTGTGTGTGTGTGTGTCTGCATGTGTTTTTCAGGTTTCAGCAGCTGTATACAAGCAATACGATCCCAAAGCAATGAACTCGGTGAACTCTTCTCCCCCTCCCGGTACTACTTGCCACCCCTCTCAGTCCCTTGCACACAAAACAGTAAGAACAGCAAAGAAGTATATGAGCCAGACATGTTTGTGCACAGAGTGATGGTGTATATCGTTGCCTGCAGCTTATGCATGTGTTGGGAACGTCAGAAAGAATGAGGTGTATTTAAAACTCTTCTGCAATATTAGTAAGTGCCTAAGGTATCCACATACACTACATGCAGATTTCACGTGTGTGACTATGACACCCCGTTTAACCCCACCGCTGCAAGGATCATTTAGGGGAACCGTACCTTCCAGCCGGCGGAGCTATTGCTGTCGCCCTTATCCTTGAAATAAGGTACAAATCGGACCATCCAATCGTAAATCTGGGACAAAGTGAGTCGTTTTTCTGGGGTGCTTTCGATTGCACGCGTAATGAGGTCCGCGTAGGAAAGATTGCCCCACGCGTTCCGTCGCGAGGATTTGGATTTGCGCAGCTGGCCGGCTACGTCTAGGGCAGCTCCGGACATGCACGCGGGAGCGGCAGCGATCGGGGCAGGGGCGCCGGCTGGGTGCTTTATCTCTGACGGCGCTCCGCCGCCTCTCTCGCCTCTGCATGCTGGCACGTTATACGGCTCCACTTTCACATTCGCCAGGGGTAAACCCCGGTTCTCTTCCTCGCCTCCCGGAATATCCTCTGGACACGGCAGCGGCCAGGTGCATGACCGTGGCCGGCTTTGTGGCTCGAAATCCGTGTCAACCTGATGCGCATCCATACCGTTGTTCTCCATCATCAACATTTGCGCTGAAATTTTAGACCACTGGCAAGGTCAAAAGAAATGAAATCGCAGTAAATCCAACAGCAGCCTGAGGTTGTTAAAAATGTCCAATCGTCCTTCTGTCACAGCCAAAAACAAAAACGAATGCCAATATCAAAAACGCCGGCAGCTATGGGGAGACTGGTCATTCTGTATGCCTAGTCTGCGGTATCAAAACCGAACACCTAAATATAACCAAAGTATCTATAGAAACAATAGTCTTGTTTTCCATGGTAATTGAACAGTGCCGTTACATTGAGTGTGTTGAATGTCCATAAAGAACGAAGGTGCTTCAATTTGCACCCATCATAGAACCTTGCCAAATTCAATGCCACATCAAAGACTTTGGGGGAAAATATCGCGTCTCTTCAATCACTCGGTAGCAGCAACAGTTGATTGCTCTGACAGACGACTTGACAAACGGCCCGGCTGTACACGCTTGAGAATTTAATTCACCAACCCCATAGGAAGAGAGCGAAATCAATAGACTTTCTGTGGACTCTCTCTCTCCAGGCTCGAAATCTTCTTCTCTGCAGATTTGTAACCGGCTTCACACGCAAGCGCTCACGCGAACACAGTCATAACTGATAGTAACACACAGCGCGAGCGCAATTACTCCCTCAAAAATAGGGTCGCATGAATCATTTATAGAGCCGCAGAATTCCAGACGAAACAAGCGGAGCGCCTTGGGTTGCGCACTTTCTTTTGATCGCGTGCTGTTGGTGTCCTGTCATGAATGAATTTCCCAGTTTTTTTCTGTCTCCTCCGTCCAGATTATATTTTCAAATTATCATTCCCTCCACATTGGCTCATCCTTGTTTGTGAGTTGCGGATGGTGTGACGGCGCTGTGTAGCGTTGAATAAATGGTGCTATCAGATAATTGGACAGCGCTTCAAGTCACTCCCTCCAGAACAGGTTTTTCAAGGGGGGAACGCGCATTTTTCATAATGCCGTTTCATTGGGGAGGTAAGGTCGCGAATTCGGTTGGTAGGTTGCATTTTAGGAGAGAATACTTTGAATTCACCACGAAAGTAAAAATTCGTTAGTTGTTTTTGTGTTTTATTTTCTTTTTTAAGACAGTGATTCGTGTCGAATAAGATTTGCAATTACACCGTACAATTTACTGTGAGCGTCGTCACCGAAAAAAAAAAATCAGTTAGCACCCTCACCAATGCTTCTATGTCAGTCTTAATGGTAGTTATTCTTAAGAATTCTTTTAGGGAGGCATGCAACCTGTTGCGACCCGGTCCATATGATAGTGATACTAGTACATCTCATCGAGTGCGAGTCTGTAGGTCCTCCATGGCCACCTGCATTGATTTCATTGAAATCTGAGTCCCAAACATGCTCAGGTGCCCATGGGTGTGTCCCTTTCATAATTAATAAGTTACACCTTAGAACGGACATTTGGATGGGTAACAAATTCATATTCATACTGTCTACATGTTATATAGTAGTTATAACCACATTGAAGCTGGCAAGGACATAGGATGAAAAATGGGAAACAGTAGCCAAAGTCTCTCATGTCTTTGAACACTAACTGACAAGCCATGTGTGTCATTTCATCATCGGCTTGACCGTATACTCTCGGCGGAGGAAGGCGGGGACGATTGTGAATGTCACATTCAATAGTTGCCCGTGTTCTACCCATGTGTGCGACAAGCAGATACATAGACCGGGGGGATTCCGCCCACGCCGTGAGCCAGAGCGTAGAGACCTGATTGGGTTCAGTTTGACAGCCAGGAGGGTCTCGGGCTATCCTGCCTCCAACCAGTCATGGCTGTTTGACTCTCCGTCGTGTGCATTGGCTGTTGTTCTTCTTATGTGGGCGGGGTCGTTTCATATGCATAAACCCCATAAACCCTTTTTTTTAGGTGGAAAATCCCCCGGCGGTGACGTTCCTACTTACTATTGACAGCTGGTTGTCAATGGTGACCGTATCCTTAAATGCTCCGCGGTGGAATGCTTTCATCGTGATTAAGCGGTACTTTTACAAGGCACAATGTGAAAATAGAGAGAAGGCGAGCAGGACAGAGAGATAAAGAGAATGGAGGGAAGAGAGTGAGAGAAAAAGGGAGGGATGGTGAGAGAGATGTTGTAAATGAGAACAAACAGTCGGATAATTTAAAACACATGGATCTGTGGTTTTGGAGAGGAGATTTTTATGCACCGCAGTGAAGTTGTAACAGGAATGTGGTGTGACTCCCATAGTAAGGAATGAAAACACTGAGCTCCTGCCAGTTACGTGGATTTAATGTTCTGTAGCAGTTTTTGTCTTTTGGCAAATGGGCCTTAAGAAGTATATATTATTATTTTTTTCAGCAAAATCGTAAATGGCTGGATTAGAGAGCCCATAAGATTAAGATCATTAAAACTCAGCAAAGCCATTTTAATAGATTCTTTAAAATAACCAAGCTTATTCCTTTTCTTTACACCAGATGACCATGCCTATTAAAATCCATGTTGAGTCCATATGGAATTATGGCTCCATATGGCGTATAATGGCTTCTCATCACTGTGTCTACACGTGGCCCACCAAAGCCTTCAGTGGAAACAGTTGAAACATTTTGCATTTCACATCACTGACTAATGTTTTAGTGCCCTGTGAAAACACACACACACACACACACACACACACACACACACACACACACAAACAGCGAGACAGACAGACAGACAAACAAACAGACAGGGAGGGAGAGAGAGAGAGAGAGAGAGACAGAGCGAGAGAGAGAGAGAGAAAGAGAGAAAGAGAGAGAGACTTACGCAAACGCACATACAGCGAAGCAAAGAAGGAAGGGAGAGAGAGAGAGAGAGACACTCTAACACAGAAGGGTTTGAGGGCCTCTCCTACCTGCCTAAGGCAGTGCTGTGGATTACTGATGTGTTTACGAGTGGCAGTGATGCCCCCACCCAGTATAACCCCTAAGGGAACGAGTATTAAGCAACACCAACTGGCAGTGATCCTCACACCCTCAAATAATGCCACATTCACTACATCTGTGTTCTCAATCGCTCTCTCAATCGCTCTCTCTCTCTCTCTCTCTCTCTCACACACACACACACACACACACACACACACACACACACACACACACACACACACACACACACACACACACACACACACACACACACACACACACACACGGGCACTGTCTCACTTTCTCAACTTCCTTCCGTTGTATACTCCCAGCTGCTATCATGCACTCAAAGCAAAAGAGCCCTGCTAGCCCTAAAGGACACTTTTCATGGATCACCAGCAGAGAAGAATCTCGACTCGGAGCCAGAAAGGAGAGTTACTTTTTTACTGTCTTCCTGTCTTCCCAAAGCTCCACTCTTGGTGACAGTTCTGGGCTGATCTGCATCCTGCCCTCCCCCTGTTCCAAGCCACGTCTCTCGCTACTATTCACCCTGTGTAAGTACACCATATACATCGGACCTACTACACGAGCTATCCATCAGTGTCCTTGCTCTCCCTCGGTCTCCAGCCAGTTGGGCTGTCATCTCCCCGAACCACCCAGGCAGGCAGGAGGCCCCATCTCTCTCTCGGAGTGATTTCATGTGTTCTCGTGTGTCCCTGGTTGGCAGTCTGTCAGCCCGTCTGTCTTTCTGCCACTCCCACTGCTCCCCACATTTATCCTCTCAATGATTTCATGTTCCCTTCTCTGTCTGTCTGTCTGTCCGTCTGTCTGTCTCCTGCCTTTCCAAGTGATTTCATGTCCTCACGTTAGGCTCTCTGTGACTGCCTGTCTGCATGCCTGTCTGCATGCCTGTCTGTCTCACCAGTGATTTCATGTCCTCACATTAAGCTCTCTATGACTGCCTGTCTGCCTGCATGCATGCATGCCTGTCTCTGTCTCCTGTCTTTCTAAGTGATTTCATGTCCTCACGTTAAGCTCTCTATGGCTGCCTGTCTGTCTGTCTGCTTGTATGTATGCCTGTCTGTCACTGTCTGTCTTACCAGTGATTTCATATCCTCACATTAAGCTCTCTGGCTGTCTGTCTGCCTGCTTGTCTCTGTCTGTCTGTTTGTCTCTCTGTCTGTAGGCCTGCCTTCCTGTTTGTCTGTCTGTCTGTCTGTCTGTCTGTCTGTCTGATGTCCTCACTCCTGGTCCTTCCTTCTTCCGCCTGTCTCCCAGGCCTCAGGGGTTGCATAAGTCGTGCTGTGAGCTGTTGTTGACTTGGACCCTGTGTGGGGACTGTGGCAAAGCGAGTCTGGGCGTTCCTGCCCCTGCACAGCCGATGACCATCCCAGGAATGTGTCTCCTCCTTGGGACTGGGCCACCGCCAACCATGTGGCCTCCCAATGTCACAGAACCCAGCAGAGGGAGGAAAAGAAGGCGGGAGAGAGAGAGGGAGAGAGAGAGGGAGAGAGAGAGGAAGAGAGAGAGGGAGAGAGACGGGGCACATACAAATAATACAGAGAATGCGAGAGGGAAGAAGAGAGTCAACTCTGGAGAGAAAAAAAAGAGCATAAGAGCCATGTAGAAAGACAAAAAACAAGACTATGAAAGAAAGAGACAGAAAGAGAGAGAGAGAGAGAGAGAGAGAGAGAGAGAGAGAGAGAGAGCAGAGAAAGTTCGGCTCCAGGCTTTGGGAGAGAGGCCAGCAGCAAAAAGCTGGATTTTACTCCCCAGCGCTGGCATGGCATACTACTTTGACTAATACTTCCTGCCTTGCTTTCTGCGTTGTGTTCCATTTCTTTACTCTGTTACCCCCCCCCCCACACACACACACACACACACACGCTACATGCCTTCTCTCCCTCTCTCCTTCCTGCTCTCAGCTTTTCTGAACGGGTGGAAGCCACAAAGCGCGCAGTGCCTCCCATTCTCCTGATGAATACAGACGTGAAGGTAAATATATATTTGCATTTTTTTCCCTCCGGAATCTTCCGCAAGTAAACAACGAATCAATGTCGTCGGTTGAGACACACAGGCACCTGTGACTATACGCAGACCCCAGCTCCAGCGCGCACAGCGCACACTTAAAGAGCTTTAGCGCCAACACAATCCGACACCGACAGTTAATCCCATTTGAAATCTTGCCCCTGAACCATGAGATTCACTTGCCAGCCGGGGAGAAAAAAGTCCTAACAGCGGCTCTCACCTTTTAGGCCCAGTGGGAGCACTGCAGCGCTAATCTCTCTCTTCCCCTCCCCTCTCCTCTCCTCTCATCTCTTCACATTCTCTCACCCTCGCTCCGGCTCTCCCCCTCGCCTTGGGAAGGCCTAGTGGGGCTGCCTCAGAAACAGATGAGCCGATAGATGCACTCTGTGTGGATCAAACCGCGCTCGGTCAGTGGGTGAAGCAGGGATGTGCGCGTGTAATGGAATCATGTTGTGCCAAAAGCAGGGGAAAGAGCTGTATGGAGCAGAGAGAGAGCGTTTCAGTGGCATTCTGGGTCAACTGCATCCCTGTTTTTTTTTTCGTGGGTCAGAAGTGGCGCTGCTCCAAAACCGCAGGATACTTCTGTTTATGTACAGACACCGCACTGTGGAAGAAAACTGAGCTGATCGGCTGAAAAAAAGGGCCTCAACCTCTTGTTGACCTTGAGCTGCACTCCAGACTTACTCAACCTTAAATAAAAGCTGGAGAAAGTTGTGGACTGCCTGCACGGATGAAGCCTTTCATAATGACCATAAGAAAACATACTTTAAGTTAACAGCAACTATTAGGCCATATCTTTGTCTGTGTGCATCCTCAGAATTTGACAGAGACAGGGCCTGTACCTGTGCCTATGTGTGTGTGTATATTTTGCCTTTTGTGTGTGTGTGTGTGTGTGTGTGTGTGTGTGTGTGTGTGTGTGTGTGTGTGTGTATGTGTGTGTGTCTATGCGTGTTGTGTGTGAGGCAGAGGAAAGATTTTATGACAGGGAGGCAGAGGGGCAGAAGAAGCGTCGGCAGGTGCCTGGGTGAGTTCCGCCTGGCTGGCTGCGACACGCGAAGCTCCGATCGGTGATGACAGCGTCTCCGTGCCCCTTCACTCATCTGTCACCGGGGGTCAGCCACAGCACCCGGAATCTTCCGTCATGGCGAGGACAAGAGCGCACACAGTGGAGGCTTCCAGCTTGTCAACACGCCTATTTTTTGCCTCATCTTCTCCTCACCACCATCTTTCGGCAGATATTTTTTCCCCTCTTAATATAAACATATTTCCCACATTCATGAAATTTATTCCAGTGGTTGCAGGCCAGCCATCAGCGGTACCGTGAATCTGTTCTGATTTTATGCCTAATACAATTGCGGTCATGGGTTAACTATGAAAAGTGAAAAAAAAAAAAAAATGGAACGAGGAAAAAAAAACAACTTGAATTAGAAAGGGAAAAAAGAAATGAGGGAGTTCATAGGGTCGTATATCATTAAGCAATTGAGAAAGTTAATTAGGCAGCTCTGATAATTATTGCCATGGCAACCTGAGCGCTCTCATGCAGACTTGATTAATGAGATGCCATTTATCTGTTCAGGCAACCCAGCAGGCCCTGCAAAAGAGCCTGGGAGACCCCTAGTGGTCGGATCTCCCTGCATGCCCATTCTCAGCCCAGATCTAATACATACTTCTGGACACTGGAGAATTCCACTCCAAATTACCATTTAGTCTGGTTCAGAGCCAGCTCTACCTCAGAGGACATTAAACTGAAAGTGTAAGAGCTAATCAGTTTCCTGTCCTTAAGTTACAGTATGGTAAAGCCATTTGTTTGGTTCAGTCTTTTCCTGGCAACATTGGCATTCTATTGTTTAGAAGGAGGCATGCAGTTTCATCAGAAGGCGCATTTAACATGGTAGGCTTAAATAATGGGAATAAATGGCATCAAGGATTAATATTTAAGCTCTGTAAGAAAGTCCAACATTGGCGTTGATTGCCAGGGTGTCAGTTATTTGACCAAAGTAAATGACTTAATTGGGCAGAAATTGCAATAGGTAATTGAGATGGAACAGAATATTCTTTAAGGTTTTACCTAGCACTATCTGACTTATGAATCATGCTTGGTGGAATGAAATTAAATACAGATGAAACCAAAATCACCAAGCAACAATGAGGAGATTTGAAGCCGTCAATATAGTACACAGGTAAAGAACCTAACAGCCAAAGCAGTTCTGACATCGAACTCGACTTACTCTCAGTCTCAGTAGTCCTGTAAGAGAAACGATTAAACCAGCTCTGCCATCTCAGGCCCAGCCAAGACTTAAAAGCCCTTCATGCCTTTAAAACCAGCTAGCGCAGCTCCAAAAGACAGCAAACACAGGCAAACAACCACAGTTCCTCCAGAACACTGAGGAAGGAAGTCTTTTGAATATCAAAAGGAAGGGTTGCATCACTTATCCTCAGCTCTCCATGGTAGACCATAATGCTCAATAGTCCTTTATGCCTTTACCATCACTGCACTTAAAACTACTGGAATAGTTTAGCTCAGAAAAGGGAGCAAACAAAAGCAAACAACTACAGCTCTTCCACAACACTGAGGAAGGACATCTTTACCATAGAAGATCAACAAAAATGGCCGCATCACTTATCTTGAGTTGTCTTTGGTTGGCCATGATGTTTAAAAGTCCTCCATGCCTTGGCCACCAGTGCTACTAAACTAGTTCAGCTCAGTACAGGACCAAGACAAGAGCAAACAAATACAGCTGAAGGAAGGCAGTCTTTGGAATATCAAGAGAAATGGCCAAATCACTTCCATCCTTAGGGGTCTGCACTAGACCTTAGTTAACTACACAACTGACCATTATGCTTCAACATGTTTTCAAATGCCTAAATGCACAGGGCCATAGATGGGAGGTCTTACTGCTTAACTAGTAGTCATATACACTACAGAGAACAACAGAGAAGTAACTGCATTCAAAGCGTCGGGATAAAAGGCCATCATCTCAGTTGTAGCAACTAGTTTAGCTTTTAAACATCATCTGTTAATCAAGTCTTTGGGTGTTTTATTTAAACAATGCGTACCTGCAGTGCATATCTTTGATCTTAAATCAAATTTTCTTGTTATCGCCTATTCCCATTATTTTCCTTCCTTGAAATACATCTACTTCTGTTTGCTCTTTATAGTGCCTATTTTATTTCAAACTATCGTGTGTTTGACGCATGTTTCTGCACATATAAAAAGCAGCCCCAGACAGAGAATTTTTGCCAGGTGTTGCAGGATAACTCCTTAAGCCTGCATTCAGGGCCAGAACTATAAAAGTCTCATGATATCACCCCGTCTTAAAAGCACATGCATGTTAATAGTCTTGTACTGTCTTGGTCTTGTTTTATTTAAGTGGACAGCTCCCCAAACAGGCAGGTGGTCTGAAGACATGTCCAAAAGCACTGTTCCAGAAGAGGGGGAAATGTCTCTTGGCTCAGGAAGAAACAGGGTGGAATAAATAACAGCACAGACTAAAATATTTACATTAACAGACTGCTCGTCACACACCACTGTCACATGCCACCCCCTGGTGGACAACACAACTAATGACCGTGACTGCACTATCTATCCAATCAACCTCCATCAACACACTCGTGCTTCATTTACTTCTGCGCTGACCAGCCCAACCAAGAAGACTACTACAAAGGCCCAGAGCTACTCTGTACCCTGCAGAAGGTGTCACATCATTTAAAACGCTTTGAAGGACATGAGAAAATGTGAATTTGTTGCTTGCTGCCTACTGGGTGTTTGATAAACAACAAAACAAATTAACGAGACCAGCACAGATTAGCCTTCAGGGGGGTATTCCTTCCATAAGGAATAGCCATTAGTCATTAACCTGGGTAGGGTAACTCAGACCAAGACATAAGCATCCTAATAAGCATCCTAATAGAAGAGCCCCATGACTTTGTTCTGCTGGAAGAATAAAGCCATATGGTTCGTCTATTGTAAGGTTTACTACTACGAGTTAACATATTAGGGTTAGTCACTAAAACACTTTCTTGGAATACAGAAGAACACCGATTCTCACCACTCTGGCTCTATGTTACATTATACTGTGCAAGTTATTTATTTGTATTAAAAAAATCAAACAAAACATGGCATTGGCCACAGTGAAAACAAGGATGACACTACAGTCTCTGAGTGCAACACCTGAAAACACTCCCTGCCATCTTGGTTTTCAAACGTCACTACCAAAATGAGAGGGATTATTTTTTAATTCTTATTTTAAAACTTATCAAACAAAGACAGGAGTAAATAAAACAGCACCGCTAGACACAGTAAGCTTATTTTCCATCTCACCCACTACATAACACTTCTCAATCTTTGCAAGCCAATTTTTATAAAAAAAATATAAAAAGAGCCATCATGAGAGGAGTAATCTCTTCAAGGTCCACCTCAGCAAGTGTGTTAGAATGACAGATGTTTCAGGGTCAAAAGGTCATGTCCACCAAGGTCAGAAAGGCTGTGCTTAGTAACAGCGAAGTTTCCCCACAGACAGCTAAGCACACACAAGGCTGAGGCTGACGAAACAAACAGCAGTAACTGGTCCAAAGTAAAGTGAATTCTTCCTATGCGTTTTTTTTTTCTTTTTAGGAAATACGACTGTCAAAAGTTTTTGATAAAGCCTTGAGGACACCATTAGAAACGTCCAGTCACAAGTCCCATGCCTTTCAAAAGGAAAAGTGCCATATCCATTAGCTGTAATACTTGTCAATATTTCAGAGATAATAAGTGCTCAGGTAAACAGTTGAAGTATATTAGCTCATTGATATTTGGGTAATATGTGAGTGTTGAGATTATGGACTTTGCCAACAAGTCCAAATTCAGAAAGAGATTCAGATGCCGGGGTATTTAAACTCCACACTCTAGCCTGAAAACTACTATAGTTAGACTAAAGAGATCAAACCAAAAACACTGAAAACAGGACGGGAGTACAGGGGACAAAAACAAAACAAACAAACCAACAAAACAAACAAGGAAAATAACTGATTTCATAAAGTCTCTTATCACATTTCTCCCACATCAAATATCATAAATTCTTCACACACAGACACACACACACAAACATACTCTCACACACACACACATAGGCTGCCAATATCCATAGTGTTCAAAGGATGCTGTGATGATTAGATCAGCAGAGAGGGGGTAGGCTTCTTCCCAGGCCACGCCTCCTTGGCGTACTTCTTCTTGCGGGGTTCGTTGAGGGCCTCCGGCCCTGTGTACGGCGTGGGGCCCGGGGCCGGCTTCAGGATGACGGGGGCCTGGACTGTGGTCGGGGAGAGGTCCACCTCCGGGGCGGGATTGGGGAAGGGCAGCGGGAGCCCCCCTAGGATGGCGGAGCCACCTTGGGCCGCACCGACAGAGCTGCCAGCCTCGTGGGCCGTGGGGGGCAGGTCGCCGTAGAGACCTGCGCTGAGGGGAAAGTTTTGCATCCGTCGCGCCATGCTGTCATCCAGGCCCAGAGCGCCACCTGCCTCCATCTTCTTTTTCTGTATAGGGGCGCGCATGTGTGTGTGTGTGTGTGAGTGACAGGCCACGTGTATGTGTCCGTGAGTGAGTATGTGTGAGAATGAGACAGTGAGAGAGTAAGGAAAGTGTAAGAGGGAGACAGAGAGAGATGTATAGATAAACATGGTGTAACAGTTACAATGCAAAGTCCTGAATCTTATAAAATTGATGAAACATCTGACCCCATTCATCCGCCAACTGTGGTGGAGAGTTGTACCTTTATGGGGACGACTGCAGTCTGCACCATGTTCCTGAAGCGGCCTACCGAGGGGTCGACATCCTCTGTGTAGAGAGAGAGGGCCACATAACACGGAACCATTAAAAACATCCAGCGACAGGCAGCCAGCAGCGTTTCAGCACACAGTAACAAGCAGAGACATGAGAGGAATGAGGAACAGACCAAACTTGCTCAGGGATTGTTTATGCACACAGGGAGACATACGCGCACCTCCACCATGTATGCATTAGTGTTATGTCATGGGTTTTAACGAACCTGTAAACCATGTTATTAGATGTGCATGCATGCATGCAGCCTCAAAGTAGTATAGTATTGTTAAACAAAGTGCTACAGGTTATACTGCCTTTAGTTTAAATGTAATGTACAGCACATTCAGAGCCCTTCTTTTAAATCCTTTAATTGCAGCCTTAGGCTAAATTCCAAAACAGTTTTGCACTCAGCACTGCTTGCCAAATAATCAGTAAGTTACAACTACACTTAAGAGTAAGACTGCAAATGTATTCAAAGGACAAAAACTGATATTACTTAGACCCAAACATTCAGACAACATTCAGACAACATTCAGACTCAGACAACTTAAGCTTGACTTTCAAAATGGCAAATAAACTGCAATCACAATCTGTCAGAAAAAATCTGTTAAAAAACACAATTAGGCATTTTTCCCCCTAATTCATACAGCAGCAATTCATATTTTGTTGCCATTTCCACAAATTTTTTGAAAATTTTATTTTAAATGTAGCACCTTGTGCACTGAAAGGGACTGCATACAATTTGTTGTACTTTTGTATAAGGACAATTGTACAAAGATTCCGATTTTATACAAATAAAAAAAATATATATATATATACAAAAACACAAGCAAAGAAAAAAAGCCACTACTACTGGTAGCAGTCACAGGAGTAAAACCGTGGGGAAGATCTCCTATGGACGCGGTTCTTAAAGACTCACTCCTGCCACGCTTACCTGCTGATGCAGCGCTTTGGAAGAGGTGCATTTTTTGGCTATGTGACGACTTTGAACCAGTAGCTGAAAACTGCAGATGGACGCTTTAGTGCAACACTGCTGACAGAGCAATGTGAGATACACAAAGATGGCCGTGGGGGGTAATTCCAAGTATGTGCTTTCGTGACAATCTTGAGTTAGTGGTAAACATAATGTTATAATGAATTAAGTGTACTATATTACCAAACAGCACATTGGAGTGTGGCGAAACGCTGTTTCATTGTGCTATGCAATGTTTGCTGTGTGTCTGAATTATGATAAAGCATTCTTTGCCAAGTCTTTCTCTGCACAACCAGGTAATTTCTGATGACCAGGTGCTGCAGGGACACAAACTTTAGAAATAAATAAGTCACCACTACACACTGGAGAATAGCCTGGTAAACCAGCCCCTCGTACTACACTTCGTACAGAGGGTCTGGCTGTGCTGTATTGACAAACATGTTCTTTCTGGGCATGTAGACTTTGCTTAAGTTTAAAACTACTGGATCTGCCTTTACCCAAAAGCTAACGTCTGGTCATGACGTATACAATTGTTCACTGATTGGTCAGGCAAGATTCTGCCAGTGACAACCATGTCAATGGAAGCACAGCCAGACCCCCTGTACAAAATGAAATGAAGTACGAGGGGCTGGTTTACCAGGCTACTGGAGAGGGTTCTATAGCTGTTTTATTGAGTGAACAACTCAATCTATTTCATCTATTAGAATGTTTACCACTCTGATTTAACTCAGCCAGGTTTTGTCTTTAACCACATACTCATAAAGCTAGGTGTATACTCGCTGCATGCAGAAGTGCGCGCGCAAAAGTGACGTCACAGTGCCGCACGCCCATATATACTTCATTCGACACACACGGCAATCTTCTCCTCGTCAGAGGTGTCAAATGCCACAGTAGTTCAGGAACCTTGCGTGTCAGAGGACTGAAACATGACTGAATTGCAGGTTTAAATCATGATTTGGGAATTAAACTGGATAAATCCGATAAGGTTTGAGTCAGTGTGTATATTTACAGTGTTTTCAGCTTTATAAGACCTTATGAGTGATGATAGGATAAGGCAAAATGTTAGCTTAATAAACGAACTGCAGGTTTGCACCTAAGTTGGTTTGTGGATAAAACTGAACAAAATCCTAAAAGTTTCTAGTCAGTGTTTGTATTTCTTGTGAGTTTCCAGTAATATTAGCTGATTTGTAGCAATGGAAAATACATGTTTAGGCTGGTAGTTACTAGGCTAAAGTTAGCTGAAACCAGACTAGCCATTGCCTATTGTTTTCAATGGGGCTGCCGCGCGCAAGTTACAAAAAAACGGAGGTGCAGACACGGCAACTATGCGCTTGAGAACGCCGCACCAGATGTGCACTGACGTCATCTTGACGTCACTTTTGTGTGCACACCACTGCGCGCGGCGAGTATATCCAGGCCTTAACACTCCCTAAGTATCTCATAGTGTATTACTAGATGATTACTTGAGCTTGGGGTTAACTCAGTGCTTTAGGATTGGACTGCAATTACAATGCTCAAAACATATAACTTACCGGTACTAATTTACAGACAGAACATACAGGGGATGGGGTATTGTGTGGTCATGGGATGTCTGTTACTGTTTGATGTGCTCATCTGTCTGTGTGCGCTGCTGTGCATACAGGCATACTCGTGTGCTCTCGTACGTACCTGGGTTGATGATCTCCTCGTCTTCGCTGAAGGAGACCCTGGAGCTTTTCCTCCTCCTCTTGGGCCTCTGGATGTCCAGGTTGCCCTCCTCGATTGTCAGGGTTGAGATGCGCTTGTTGTGGGCCGTGTTGAACTCCGTCAGGTTCTGCCAGAGAACAGTGGGGGACAGCCGGTCAGTTGTCAATAGTCACGACAACTGGACTGCGTTGGGACTTGAGTTGCATTGGAATTTTCTAAACCACTGATGACAAACACTGATTTCCGTGAAGAAATTACATGGCAGTCCAGCTGCTGAAAAAGCTAAAGAGTTCTTTGTAGCTCCTGGTAGCTGGTTCAGGCCTTTTCTCTCAATACAACAACACTGTTGTGCTTTATGCTCTCATAGAATTCGTTTTTTTCCCCCAGTTTCAAGCACAACTTACGGTTCATGTCACAGTAATACATCAATTATCCTTCAACTCCTAGACTTGTAGTATGTTATTAAATTAACCATTCCCCCTCCATATATGCCCAACTTTACACCAAATCTTCCCTCCTGGCTTTGTTCACACACTGACCTCCAGTTCTGTCTCCTCCTCAGGGAGCCCCAGGAGTCCCTTCAGCTCCTCATCCTCCACGCCTTTGCTGTCCCCCGACGCGGCGTTGGGCTGACTCTGGGGCTTCTCTCGGAGGGTGTAGACGCGCGTGGAGGCCCCGAACGACATGGTGGAGTCGATGGGCACCTGCTGGGGCTTGTGAGGCTCCAGCCGGATGTGGCCCAGGAAGGTGCCATGGGCTGCGGGCACAAAGTGGGCACTAGTGACCGGTGATACATACTAGTAACTCGGCTGTCTACTAAATCAAATGTGTTTTAATTAGCCTTCACCTGCCATCAGGGGTTACAGTGTGTGTATAGATATCATAATTGTATTCATCTATATGTATCTATAGATGTACAATTTTAAGAGCATTTCTTTCCACACAAATGACATACTGCATTATCCAACATGACATGTGAAATGGTTGGTTAACCACAAAGTAAACAATTACAGGTTTTTAGAACAGGTGCATGTGCTGCAAGAAGCTTTGTAGTAGCAGAAACTCTCAACCCTTTTGAGGACACAGTAGTTTATGTTTTAGATGACTGGAGTCACCTCCAACGACCTTTGTTCCTGTTTGTCTTCCTGGAAAACATATGAATAGAAATGTGTGTGTGTGTGTGTGAGTGTGAGTGTGAGTGAGAGAGACAGAGACAGAGACAGAGACAGAGACAGAGACAGAGACAGAGAGAGAGAGAGAGAGAGAGAGAGAGAGAGAGAGAGAGAGAGAGAGAGAGAGAGAGAGTGTGTGTGGCACTCACTGCTGTTGAGATCAATGAGGAACACACGCTTGAGGTGCCTGTGGTAGACTAATGCTGCGTGGACTCTGGAGCAGGACTGGTGATCAATGGTGAAGTCGCAGTGGTCAGGGTTCCTCCCAAACAAGTAGTACTTCTTTTCGTCGATGATTAGCTTCTGCAGGGAAAAGAGGAAACGATAAAATAGGGCTAGTCAGTCAGCCACGTAAAAATAAACACAACTGGGCCATGGCGAACTAGTAGGCATGGGAATGGATGATCTCTGTAGGTGAAGATGGGTCAGAGGTTACTAGCTCACAGAGGCAGTACTCCAGTCACAGCAGGAGGGATTGCTACAAACAAACACACTTTGTTGACATTAATACATTTTTGGGATACTGGCTATTTGGAAAGAAAGGGATAAATCTTCACACAGTTCAGCACGTACCCACACAGAGAGAGAGAGAGAGAGAGAGAATAAATCAAATAGTCTACCTTAATGCATTTGCTCAAAGGGCCTTTGACAACCTAGGTCAGGGACACTGGAGGAAGGGGGAAGGGCACAGAGAAATGCATGACAGTTGCAGAACCCTTTCCAGACCAGGTGCCAGATATAGATGGGTTCTGCCAACACTGCACTCTACCAAAAACGGATGTCATTTGCATTGGGGGCTGTAATCTCAGACTGTGTACTCTTGTCATCCTTTGGCAGACAGTCCTTACCTCTATAAGTTTGTCTCCCTTCACGACATCTAGATGGAGACCGGGTGGTGGTTTTCCAGCCCTGAAGCAATACATGAGAATATAGTATAAATAGATCTGCACACAACCGATGAGGTTAACGCAATTTTTAATCCGATCAGTTTTGCACAACGGTTGTTGCACCTGATATGCAGAAGTACAAGCCTTTAAGGCTGTCCAAGAATTTGCAGACCATCAGGTTACAAATAACGTTCTGGAAATGTTTCCAAACGTCATGAACATAAGACATCATACTTGGTTTCGGCATCGTTCTAAAACATTTACATGTAAATGATGCACAACTCTAGTACACGGTGACACTACAAAGGAGATGTGTTATGCACAAGTTTAAAGTGGGATAACAGCAACTAGCCTGCTGCACACTGACATTAAGTTGGTCCTTAGTTGCTAGCCAGCTAACGCGAGACAGCGCATGCAAACAAAAATCGCCAACCACCAAGAGCGAGCAATTGACGAAACATGTAAGGACATCCCTACAGTTCTGATTAAATGAATAGGACACCTTAACATCTTTCTTGAGACGGTTTACTTACCATGACGGACAGTCGAAAAGAGGTGTGTTTGTGCCTGGGTTCGCTGCCATCTTACAGTGTCCTAATGCATGCTGGGTAACTGGCGGACTATACAAATTCCTGATTCCTTGGATAAACAGCCTCATTAGCTGGTAACTTTATTATGAGTAAAAAGGGACTCTGCTTTTAATATGAAATAAAACCAGAAATCCACTTTGCAAATAAATTCTTTTTATATTAATTCGAAATTTACACTGATCCAACAGAACAAAAAAAAAAAGAAAACAAAATCTAAAATCAAAATCTAAACTAGACTTCACAAAATCCAGAAAATTAGGAAAACATAAATTATACTGTTTACTTTTTAGTGATTTGCAGGATATGCTGCTCAAAATAAGCCCTTAACAGGATCAAACTATGCACATATACATGACATCACTTCCACATGACTTTACTGTACAACACTGTGGGCTGAAGTCTTTCATTTAACCAAAACTACGCCATATGACAGATGAAGACACATTAGTCATAAGTTGCCTTGAAGTGATTCTCATCAACGGTGGTGTAAATATGACCTTCACTGATCAGAAACTGCACACATTCCCTGAACAGAGAACACAGAGGAAGAAAAAAAGTTTCTCAAGGAGCTTGCAAACTGTGTTACTGTTGGCAAAATAATAGACATCCTTTTAAAACGTTGTAGGCCTACCTAACATAGACAATATTTTGGGGAGTTACACTGCATCTTAGAGTCCAAAAACTCATTCCTTGGTGGTCCAAACAGCTCTTTATCAGATTTAAGACCTAAGAAAAAGAAATAGTGAAGGTTCAAAGAGAAGGGAAAGGAAAGGCTGTAAGTTACAGAATTGTTTTGAAAATGCTGTGCATTAACTTGTTCTGTTCCTGCACCCAGATTATATGCAGGAATGACACAGTGTCACCATCATACAACATTAGAAGTTGTATTAAACCAGCTGAAATTATACAGCCAGAGTTCTGTTTTCACCACTCATGGGTTTATTGCAGCAGTGACTGTTTAACATACAAGTATGCAGCCAACACGTACATAAATAATGAAAAAGTGCCAACTGCATGCATACAGCACAGCTGTGCCGTGGTTTATGTGCTAGTCACCTGAAAGGGTCAGTATACAGGACTGCTTTAAAATAACACCTATGTTAAATGCACAGGAAGAAGGAAAACATGACAGGGTTTTTACTTTCTGAAGCCAAGACTGACACCTCCTCTACAACATTAGAATTTGCAGGCTAAAGTCACCTCATTCTGAAAGGGATGGAGGCCAGAGGTAGAGGCTGAAGCATCACCTTCCACCCTCTTAAAACCTGGCTGCAGTCCTGTTTTGGTAGAACTCACTGGCGTTTCATGTATCTGAGAGAATGATACAACAAACCAAACTGAAACATTGATAGCCTTATCAATTTTGTATGCTTATATGTGAATATGAAAAAAGCTCATTGGTAACTCAAGTGACAGGCCTTAGACAGACTTATCTTAGACAAGTCTTAGACAGACTTCTCAGTGTAGTACATTCAAGTACCAACATCACTGTTGGTTGGAGAGACTTGCCTTGTTCAATGAAGCTTGTCTATGAAACATGTGGGCCTGTATCACCTCTAAGATATGAGAGGTGATCTCATTCAGGTCCTGCAGTCTACGAATATTAAGACCAATCACTGAGCGATGGTTCTAAAACACAAGGAAAAACACCATAGAAGACACTCAGCATTTGACTGACCTAATGCCCCAAGCAACTTGATGTTCATTAAAGATTAAATACACTTGTACACTACAGTCCAGAAAGAAACAAGCATGTCTAATATATTTCTATTTTTGTAATGTATTGATATTTAAGAACATTTCAATGCTTTAACATATTTTAGATAATAGCCTAAATGACCACTTTAATATTCCAGTTGACTCAAATACTATATATGCAAAAATGGCATTATAGTCTTTAAAGTGATTCCTCAGGATATACTATATAAATTCACATTATCAGAATAACCGGCCAAATGCAGCTGATAACAATTTTGTAGAAGTTTTCAGGACCTCTTAAAAATGTATGAATATGACATACCCGCTAAGAGCTAAATCCACATACCTGAAGGGAACGAACCCTACCAGTGACTTTGACATAAGTACCAGGGTGGATGGCAGAATTCTCCACATCATCTACCTGTAAGACGATACATGGTAGCCTATATAAAATCTTCGTATAAAAATAGTCAAATTGATTGTTCTCAGTTGCATAAATCCAGCAGATGCCAAACAGGATTGCTAAGCATTATATCAGCGCAGGCCATTTCATTCTAAACCACTTCCCTATGAAAAAAATATGTCAAAGTAACCAACCTGATTTAGTGATGCACATACCTCTTGCCAAAATTGTGCATCAATAGGTGGTCCGGTCATATCATCCAACAAATACAGCATACACGACATTGATGAAGACACGCTCCTCACAATCCCCACCAAAGACACCTTTGAGACACAAGCTTTTTAGTGGGATTATTTCCACAGGAAGAACAAGAACAAGTAAAAGTGAATGCAAAGATTCCTATAGGCTGTGGAGCAGGCCTGAAGTTGAGACCGGAAAACAAGAGCCCTAATCAACCTGCTACTAGTACTAGTTCTCCTGTAACAACCTGAACCTAATCTACTGATAATTAACACTCATTTATTTGTACAGTGGGCTTTGATGTCTTACCATGTTAAGCTCAGTGTTCCCAACTGTAAAACCGTTATGGTCTTCTTTGGCAGAGCGCAGTTGGGAGACTGTGCATGGTACAACAGCGAGAGCATTTGACCTTTGGGGCTGTGCAGAAAACAAGGGGCACCAATTTAGGACTACGGCGTTAAATGTTGGATGTATGGAGAATTAACAGCTTACCAACTTGACAAACCCGTGGTTGTTGAGGTGAGTAGAAGCCACCACTGGACTGATTGCAACCAGACCCAAACGACGTGTAGCCGTAGCCTGGCGTGTTTTTCAAAAGGCAGTTCAAATAAGTGGTCGTTCATGACATTACAAAGTAGCACAGTAGAACATACATGTATGGCCAACTAGGCTACATGTAGATACCTGGCGTCGTCATTACACGTGCCATCAATAGTAAACTGACAACATTCTAATCGCAAGAGTAATTGCATAAACTTACCCTGACTCCCCATGTGGAATTGTTAAACGAACTCGTCTTAGAATATCCCTTTACAGTGACTTGTCACCCGAAGTGTAAGCGCATTTTTGGCATTTTTCAACCTGCGATGAAACAGCTGTGATGTAGGGTATAATTACTTCACCAATCATGCGCATTTCATTGAGACACGTGATCGATTTCAGCGCTTCCAAAAAAATATTGAGTGCGTTTGGTAGTGCAAATAAAACATCTAATTGAAAAGTGATAACTATATAAGTTTACAGTGTATAATCAGGTAGTCCTTGTAACACATGAATGGCCTACGGGTTTGCCGTATTAAAGACTACATAAAAACAATAAAACTGGACTGAGTTGTATTATTGCAACAATTCCTCACAGTTTTGCAATGCAACGTGGAAATTGCACCGCCGACTTGCAATAGTACAATCGTGCCAGCAGATGGAGCCTCTACAAAACGCTGGCCCTGCAGGTAATGAAGAACACCTGTAGGCATGTTTCATCATCACTGTAAATATGATCCAGTCTGTTTTAATTTTTGTAGGACATAGGAAATCGATAAAAAATAATCACAAACATAATTACGAAGCATGCAATAGTTTCTGTATACAAAATCCCACGTTCTCCTCGTTCCCTGTTTTAGGAAATGGCATTCGAGTTATTATAGTTCGTCCTGTCCGTCTATTACCAAACCCATTAACGTCATGTCTGTGAGAATGTGGCACTGTGGTGACTGACGTAAGGTCGTAAAGTAAGAAGAGCTAGGGCGTCACCATTCAATAGTCTACATCGCCTTTCCCGTAAACGCACAAGATTGCCGACATGCAGCTGTAGACCTCACACTCTTTCTGGTAAACTTCTAATTTAACAGTGATCATCATAAAATTATGCACAGATGTTTTTGAGAAAGTATGAAGAACTATCAATGTTTAATAAAGTTTAAGCATCAATGACTCTTACGTGAAGGTCGTGTTTTCTTTTATTTATAAAGCAAAATCAACAATAAATACACATTCATTTACAACATTGCTTTTGATAAATCTCCAATGTCTCAATTATCTCAAAATATTTTGCAAAGACACTGAAAGAGAATTTGCTGTTTAGAAAAGGTGTTTTTTTCCTGTTTTTTTTTCTTCCTTTTCAACCACATTACCAAGATAATTACATTCCCAGAACTGTGCCTCTGTCCACTACACATCGACTCAGTGGATGTGTAAAGACCCATTTCTCTGCATTGGTATTCCAAACCAATGCAATTTTGTTAGGCGGTAGGCATTCAATGGCTCAACGCAAACACTTCCCCACACAGTGCTGGTTTTGGTCGTCCACGGTCTGTGGTCTGTTGCTTTTGGACCAGAGAATGAAAATATTATGCAACCAGGAGACTGCAAATTTGCCAAGTTCTATTAAAAGAGTTACTAAGGATTATGCCACTGAACGATGTTTATGTTACTGGGTCCAAGTCTGGCCACAGTCAAGAGCTCTACAGAGTGGGAGGTAGTGGAAAAGTCAGTTGGGCCCATTCCAGTCCTGGGTGGAGAGGAGAAAGACGCAAGAAGCCTACAAACGAGCAGCCAATGGAGAGAGACAATTACCAACAGCACAGACGCACCACACTGGACTGTGAAGTGTAGTTTGATCGACCGGTTCATACACTGAGACAGGAAAGAGAACTGTAAAAAGTTGTCTGTGAGGATAAAAAAAGAAAGAAATCTGAAACATCAAACCCATCACAGCAACATGACATGTCAGATTGAATCATACCACAACCATGATGTCACCCACAAATTAAAGAAAAGCAGCAACCAAAAAAAATCTATTCTCTCTCACACTATTTCACATAACCCCTGTACAGTATATACACAAACTCAGACCAAACAAACAAACAAAACGACAGAAAATCTATAAATAGTATACAAAAGACCAAGAGTCCTTTAAATGAAGATACGTCTTAAAATAATTTTTCTGCTCATTTGTTTTACAGTCCTAATGTTGGCAGAACCCTGAACAGTTTACTAAAAGGGACATCATCAAAAGGCTCCATATCTTTGCAGGGAATCACCATGTGGTGCGATCATTCCCAGCAGCTTCTGTTTCTCTCTGCAGCCTTAGGCCTCATTTCCACCGGCTTGAGCATGTACAGCGCGTATCCGTGTACAATAGGTTTGTATAGGGGCAGAATACGCTCAGATCACTCCTGCAGTGGAAATGGTCTCATCTGTTAACGTGCATTCTAAACGAATACGGACAGAAAACGGGCACACGCTGAATACGCAGAGAGTTTGGTGGAAATGAGCCCTTACTGGCTGCAGAGATCACCTACTTGGGAACCTGAACACTTGTATCCGATGTATCCATTTGTATAGTCCCGATGGTCTTAGTCTAGTGGCTGGCCGTGTTGTCCTTAAGCTCCCTGAATTCAAAAACAACTGTTTGACAGAAGCAATGTAACAACCAGAGGGGAAACTGCAACTAGGGTATCAAGTTGGATGAGACTCAAATAATGACAAGCACTGTTGTACCCACACAGGTCATTCAGGCTCTGAAAAAGGGGGAGCCACTTAAACATGACCAGCCCTATTAACCTTTCACACTATGGAAAACATACTTCCTTGCAAGGTGTGCTGATCTAGGCTAAGTGCACAGTCGCTTTTTGAAATATCAAGCGCTTACAGGGGCATGACATTTAGAAATAAGGCATAAATACAGTTCATGTCGCGAGAGAGAGCGAGAGAAAAAGAAAATAGAGGAAATATGATGCAAACAATAATTTGGTTTTCTAAGCATGGCATAGCTCACCACTGAGGTGTTGACATCCATGTCGCCAGTGGCCATATTGGGGATTGCAGGTAATCCAATCAGCACTGCTGTAGCTCCCCCGCCCCATGCAAACATTCTATGATAATTTGTGTGCGTGTGTATGTATATGTATATGTGTGTGTGTGTGTGTGTGTGTGTTTGCACACATTAAGCGGGTCCTGTGTTTTTGCAGAGCACCACTAAAAAAGCAGGAAGAGTAAAGGGACCCTGAAATCTGCATCTGCTGCGTTAAATATTGAGAGCTTGCCGTCTTTTGTTTTTAAACCCCACCTCATCCCGCCCCGCCCCCCAACACAACGCCAGATGCTTCAAAAGTATTGCTGCTGTACAGAATTCACTGGCACAAACCATATTCCCACCTGGCTTCAACTGGTAGAGGGGAAAAAAGATGTTGACCTCAAAGGTATTTTAGGCTTCCCCTCCCTGGAGCTAGTCTTTGCCAGCTGCTGTGGCTACCTAACAGGCTTACTGCGAGTCTGTCAGAAGCGTGGCAAAGGGGATTACCGGTGACATCCAGTGCCAGGAGGTGTGTGTGTTAAGGCGAAGGGGGGCTGGGGGATGGCGTTGACACACAGCGAGAGATCATGTTCACCTCAGCGGCTTCAAGTGTCCAGAACTGATGAGGCTTGGTTTGAGTCAGTGTTTGTGTGAAATGGTGTTAGTGTGAGCATGTGTGTGTATGTATGGGTGAGAGTGTGTCTATGTGTGAGCATGTGTGGGTGTATGTTTTGCAATAAACATCAGGGCGCTGGTACTTTCTTGCCTTGTGTGTGGGCCAGCTTATAAGGTCAAAAATGTGAGGTGTCTGTGTGTGACCTGTACCAGTAAACCATCTCCGTGTTGTCCTTTTTAAAAAGCGCTTTTTTTATTAAGGTGTAATAAGAAGCCATGGTGCAGTCACTTGTGACAAATGTGAGGGAAGAAATCCTAAATCAAGTCAAGCTGTCAAGTCCCTCAAGTGCAACCCACTCTGCATTCAGAACACACACACACACACACACACACACACACACACAAAAGCACTCATCTTAACACACAACTATAATATGAAACCAACCTTCAAGTCTGAAATTTTCAAGTTAGGCTTCTGGAAGGCAACACACTCAGTGTGAAAATCTTAGAGGTGACTGTTTAGGCAACAATAAGTCCTTCTTTGCTCACATCAATAAGCAGCTTGAGCCCTGCTGACCTCCTTCCTTACATCTTTCAAGGAATTTAATTACATTAGTGGAAGGGAGAAGAAAAAAAAGGTCATGCCTCAAATTCTCTCTCGTTAGGCGACTCGTTAACACATTCACATCACTGTATGTGTTCTGTCCCAGTCAGGAGACAAATACAAAATTCTTCCCCCCACCTCAGCCTTCTCTATGTGAAAACCCAGATCACAGGACTGGCTCCAAGCCACGGATATCACACAGGTTAATAACACCTGCTAGGACTTGATACAGACGAGCCCTGCTTGCATCTACACGCCCACACACACACACTGAAGAAGTGGAGCAGTGGCCTGTCTGTGTGGGTTAATCACTAAGCACAGCATGTGTTCAGACAGGGTCAACTCCAAAGACTGCACTGCACAAGCCGACCTAGCCCTGTGCCTCAAAGCCCTAGTCTCTGACTCTCCTTCGCACAGTACTTTCCAGAACAATCTTGGAACAGATCTGACCTGAATCCCCAGGGAGGGCCCAGTTGAGTCAAAAGGGCTTTCAGCTGTTGCTGTAATTATCTCACTTCGATCTCTTACACACCCCCTCACACCACCTTAAGAATGAGAGGCATTTGAAAATAATACAAAGCAAAACACATTTAAAGTCATATCAGCAGCATTTTTTTCAGCCTGCACAGATAGTACCCCCTCAGCTAGGTGTTTTTGGAGGAAGAAGGCGCGGATGTGGTACTGTCGGTTTGCACCAAGATTAGTTAAAGCCGTGTTGGTTTGGATGTCAGGGAACTGCCAGCCCATCTAGCACAAAACATACAGTGTAAGCTCCACCAACACGCTAACTACAGAAACATATGGTTTCATCAGAGTCTGGCAACAGCAATAAAAAACAGGAAAACAACGTCATGACAACCGATCCAGTAAAACTCACTGCCAGTCACAAAGTCACAGTCCAAAGTGATCATGGAAGATTGGAACAGGCAAACCACTTCGCTGTCCGGTGGCCAGTGGCGGTGAAGGCTGTGGTTGAGTGCACCAATAAAGGGGCTTTCAGTCCTGCGTTTGTGTTGCATCGGAAGAAAGGTTAGCACCAAATGAGAGAGAGAGATACCTAGAGACTGAGAGAAGAGAGGGTGTCACCTCAGGGGTTTTTAGATTGGAGGAGAGTCAAAGAAAGGAGAAGTTCCCAGAAAGAGAAGAGGACAGAAAAGACAGAGAAGAGGAAAGATTAGGAGAGGAGAAAGGAGAAGAGGAGAATAGAGAACAGAGGAGAGGAGAGGAGAGAGAAGGGAGAAAAGAGGAGAGGTACCAGTGGAAGACCTGTCAGAAGTTTGCCTTCACCAGATGGCGTTCAACTCTGCTAATTAAATCCACATGCTGTAAGACGTGCCAAAGAGATCAAACTGAATTTTTGAGGGTTACGCTGGAAGAGAGCTGGTGCAATCCTCATCCGACAAAGACGAGGTGGAATACATAATGCCAAGAATTCCTGAAGAGTCAAGGCTTCAGCCACAAGACTATCAGTCCAAAGGCCTCCAAAAATACTGTGCTTATGGGATAACCTTGGAAACTGCCGAAAGTGGTAAACACCACAAATCCCCCACTAGTCTCACACATTAGAAATGTCGAGGACCAAATCATTTCTTTCATTCCCTGCAAATACAAAAGAAAAAAAAACACCACCATCCTTAAAAACCAGCCAGTAAAAGGATGCATAGATTATTTGCACCCAGTGGTTGGTGGGTGTGTGTTTATCGTGTTTGCGACTGTATTTTATTATTGTTTCAAACAAAAAAAAAAGAGTTTTTAACACCACAGTTTTGCACTCTTCAAGTCCAATCCACATTGTTTTAATGCCACCATTCCCCAGTTCCGATCTCGATTTGAGTCAAGTGCTATTTTTTTGTTCGTCTTTCTTCGCATTACTGTACACACAAACGAAAATAGAGACAAAACAAAACATCAAACCGAAAGCCCTTAAAGGGTTAGGTATAGTAGGGTGGGTGGCCTGTGCTGTGCCGAGTTCCTCCCCCATCAGTAGTCCTCCACATGTTCCCATCATGCCCCTGACATCATCATGTGTCCCAGTCCAGCTCGCGACAGGCGATGCGCACCAGCCGCAGCTCCAGCTCGAAGGCGTCAGGCCGCTCCTGCGGGTTGGCCGAGAGCATGTCGCGGATCAGCTGCTTCATGCCGGCGTTCATGCTCTTCTTGCGCGCGGGGATGTGCAGCTCCATCTTGGGGTTCTCCAGGAGTGCCTCGCCCAGCGGCACAATCTCGCCGCCCTGCTGCACGTAGCTGCCCAGCAGCTCCTTCTGCGTCTCCACGTCCACGAAGGTGATGCGTTCCACCATGGCCCAGATGATGACGCCCAGCGCGAAGATGTCCGCCTTGGCCGTGTAGTGGCCCTCCCACACCTCCGGCGCCATGTAGAAGTCGGTGCCACACGCCGTGGACAGGAAGCACTTGTTGACGCTGGCCGGCTCTTCCGGGTTGAGGCCCGAGGTCGAGCAGACCTTGCTGAGGCCGAAGTCGGCCACCTTGAGGGTGGGCTCGGGCGAGCCGGCGGGCGTGCGGCCCTGCGAGATGAGGATGTTGTCGGGCTTGAGGTCGCGGTGGATGATCTGGTTGCGATGCAGGAAGGCCAGCGCGCTGCCCAGCTGCAGCATGAAGCTGGTGTTGGTGCGGCGGCTGGGCTTGCGCGACAGCAGGTAGGCGTTCATGTCGCCGCCGTCGCAGAAGTCCATGACGAACCACAGGTAGTAGGCACACTGGGGGTCGAAGGCTATCTCACCCTTCAATGACGTCTCCACAAGCTGTGGGGAGAAGAGAAGAGGATAGAGAAAGTCAGAAAGGGAGTGGAAAGAAGTTTTAATCAGAATCAGAATCAGTTTTATTGGCCAAGTACACTTACATATACAAGGAATTTGACTCAGCAGATGTTAGCTCTCTATACACCCAATATATGACAAGTATTAGTAGACATATAATACAGTACACAATACAATACACAAATCGAAATATGTGTACACGTATCCCACAATAGACAATATACATACAGGCACTTAATAAAGGCAATGATATACATATAGATACATAATGCACCAGTTTGGATAAATGACCAGTATGACAATATACCAGTACGACATAATGCAAAGCACAAGTACACAGGGGGTAACGAGAAGGGAACACACAAAACAGCATGACCAAACAATATTTCCAACTGAAACTCACAACTGTAGACGTCCCTTTCCCCCCCAAATACAGCACTTCACTATTTGTTTGCTAAGGATGGAAAGCCATGACGAAAGAGAAGGGGACAGAGACACAGAACGGACGGAGGCAGACAGAGGGACACAGAAGACAAAAAAGGAGATAGGCATCCAGTCGGAGTCCAAAGCTGTAACCAAGTTTTATGTCTGGCGCTGAGAGTTCCTAAGGCAGGCTGCAAACAGCTGTCAACACTGAGACATACCTGGGCGACACACTCACACGTGTCAAAACACAGGCATTCATAACCAACAGGGTAGTTTAAGGTCTGAAGCTGCTGCGTGCAGACAAATTTGCGTCTCTGGATGATGGCTTAAGACAGGAATAAAGACGAATAGCATTTATATGGATTTTTTTGTAGGAAAGGAAAAAAAAGATTCACTAGATGATGACTTAATTTAGCTGCAACATAACTGCGCCCAAATAAGCATCATCTAAAACAGCGGGCGAAGAGGAGCGCTCGCTAACAGCCCGATCTGAGCATTCGGTGTGAGATCTCCTCTAAATCCATAAGCTTGACAGTTATCCTTTTGTGCTCAATGCGCCAGCCTGGGATTTTTTCTTTTTTTTTTTTATCTCATTTTAATTTCACCATTTCTCTCACTTTCTACATGCCAATCCAGAGTGAAGCATTGCTTTGCTAAAAAGGGCCTTTGGCTGCAGTGGGAGCTGCCTATTAACCCTGAAGACCCATGCTGATGGATGACCCAGCATGCTCATCTCCATCCTCCTCATCCCCTGCATCTGCCTTGATACCCAGGCCACCCACGTTTAAACAGCACTCTGTTACACAAACTGTGGTTTATGTTCATGTCAGCACCTATGGCCGGTTTGCCGACAGATTACTCTGTAGAAGATGAATTTATATCGATGCAGATAGATAAATAAAGACATAACAGAATTATTAAAAAAATAAAAAAAGAACAAACATCCTGCATCCAAATAAAAACCAGATGTGCATGTTATGCAGAGATTTTAACTTTAATAAAGCACTGTGATGAAAGACTTAAAATGTAAATGCTAAGTTCAGGTAAGGCTTATTAAAGCCTCAGCTTTAATGGTTGTAAAAAACGCATATAGGACAATAAAAACCTAACTTGTTACAGACAACAAAATTTGAAAAGCCAGAGCACAAGAAAACAAGGAAAAAAGGGGGGAAAAGCAGAAAAAAGGAAAAGAAAGGAACCACAAGAAAAGGAAAAGATGCAGATGAATAAAGTAGAAAAAAGTCTGCACACAATTATCTCTGCAGGGCATGTGGTGGTGTGCATGCATACATTACGAGCAAGCAAGAGAGCCATGGATTTTGCTAGAGAGTGAAAAGAGAAGTTGGCGGTGTGCAGCGGTGGCAGGGCAGGCAGGCAGGATGTTGCGGTCGCTCGGTGAGGTGATGAGCACAAAGCTGCTCGCTGCTGCGGCCGACTTGGAACCGGTACAGGCCTTGAATCTCAGCCAGCATGTTAACATTCTGGCTGTGCCTCCACACACACACACACACACACACACACACACACACACACACACACACACACACACACACACACACACACACACACACACACACACACACACACACACACACACACACACACACACACACACACACACACACACACACACACACACACACACACACACACACACACACACACACACACACACACACATCACAGCACTTAAGAGGGAGTCTGCTTTACAAATTGGGCCACAAATTGTTTAACACAGCCCTGATAAAGCAGTCCCCCGTCACAGCAAAACTAATGTGCGGATTCTACGGGTGGTACAGCCGATTTTCATTCCCTCTGTGTTATCATTTGTTTTCTCTCTACAGAGGAAGGATGGACTGGTGGTAGAGTAAGGAGGGAGGGAGAGAGGGAGGGAGGGAGAGAAAAAAGGAAGAAAAAAGGGAGTGTAAACAAAGGGTTCTGGGAGAGCAGCCAAGCGGTGCGCGGCGGAGAGCTTAACGAGCTGATGGACAAAAGCCCACGTGCCGCTGCACCGAGAGAGAAGACGAGCCCACAAGCTTACACACACACACGCACACACACACACACAGAGTCACAGTCATGGCCCCGACTCACCCTCTCACACATCCCTATCTGTCAGAAGGGAGCAGACACGTTTGGAGAAGAGAACTCAGTGCAGAGAAAAAGCTTGGAGATGAGATGAGAGGAGGAAGAGAGGAAGATGTCAAGTGGAAGAGCGCAAGAAGGAAATGCAGAGATCCACAGAGAGAAAAGAGAAAGAGACAGAAGGGGGCTGAATGAGGGGGATGGAGAGAATCAGAAAAGAAGGGAAAGAAGGGGAGAGAAAGACAAGGGAAAGGGAAAAAAGAATGAGGTGGGTGGAGAGAATCAGAAAAGTCAGATGCATGGCAAAGGAAAAGAAAAAGAAACAGAGGGACCCAGGGAGAGGGGAGAGCAGGAGAGAGAGAGAGGGAGGGAGAGAGAAGGAGGGAGAGAGAGAGAGGGAGAGAGGCATGGAGAGAGAAAGAGAGAGAGAGAGAGAAACAGAGACAGACAGGCAGACAGACAGAGAGACAGAAACAGAGACAAAGAGAGAGAGACTGAGGAAAGGAGGAAAGGAGGTGAGAGAAAAGTGCTGCAGCTGTCAAACAGGAAATGAACATGACACAGGCCTTCACATGCATACCGAGGAACACACTGACACAGCAATGCAATCAGCACATGTATGCATACGTTATGTAACAGCTCAGAAAGATAGGCACAACTAGCCCAACCTCACAGTACATCTATTGCTGACAAAGAAAGAGTTACAAAACTGCCTGTCAACTCCACATGCAGGCTCTAGCATGCAAGCACACACACATTCAAGGCCAATGCTCCCACGGCAGCTTCATTGCTAATGAGATCATAGGTTAATCAGCTTGTCAGTCAAGTTCAAAAACCCTACTCCTGCAGTAGGTCACCAAGCGTCACGAATGGCCGTCGGGACCTGTAACATCAGTCTCCAGCACACAGGATCATTTTTGCCAACAGTCATATAACTGCCACACTGACAACTGGCACCCATGATAACACACACACACACACACACCACATCCTGGGCCAAGGGAAACACAACAGCTGAGACACCAGTGGTGTTGATCAAAGCACAAGAAGGAGATAAAAAACAAAGACACCACAGAGTGTGAATGTTAGATGGAGATAGAGGGAAAGTGTGTGTGTGTGTGTGTATGTGTGTGTGTGTGTGTGTGTGTGTAGGAATGTGGTCAATCATCAGCAAATAGTTACGTGATATGGCTCTTACTGCAATACAGCGCTGGGAATTGTTGGGGTGTGACAGTTAGTGTCATGATGAGAAAAGATAGCCCATCATCTACGCCACACCACCCCTATGCTGATCCCTAAACAAACAAACACACAAACACACGTACACATACACACACCTAAAGGTTACCTTGGATACATCTCTGGCTTTCCACCTGTCTTTGATGTAGCTTTTTGAGAATCCTTACAATATCTGAACGTACACAAACGTAAAGTGCATTCTAGAATACCTGTACTTTACAGAAAGCACTGTTAGTGTAAAAACTTATTTTCTCCAGGTCAAGGTGACCGTCATCTAAGTACTTTAATGGCATAGGATTATTTCTGGCAGTTAAAGCAGCAATGACAAAAGTTTGGCTATGACAAAGCATGTCCATTTTCAGTTAAATCGCTTGTTGCTTTCATTTTTAAGCTTGTTGCAGGATGACACGGTCTTTCTTCACCAATGAGAACAGGGGGGGATGAGCTGACCAATGACAGTGCATTTCTGACTGAGGCTGAACAGAAAGGTGTAGCGGGTGAAAGAGCACGTTTTGAATCATGAGGGAGTGTCAAGAGCATACTCCAAAAATAAGTTATCCATGGTCCTGTTAAGCAACCACACAAAAATGATAGACTTTACAGCTGAGCACACATTACACTTACACACTCAAATTTCAACAGGTCTGAATTGCAGCCTTCATACCTTATCAGGTGGTGTATCAGGTTTTTAAAAAAAAACAAGCACATAACAGCAATAGCCCGGTCCCTCCCCTGTGTCTTCAGGCTTCTTCCTGTTTCCTGCTGCTGTTAATAACTGCCTGGTTGGGCAGCTGTGCGGCAGGAGCATTCCGACCAGTAAGCAACCCGTACCATACCCCACCCTTACCCTTACCCTCACCCTCACCCTCCACTCAAACTCACTGCTTCCTTGCTCTCAGTCAACTCCACGCCTACATATAAACAGCTGACTGCAACATGGAGGAGCAGCCGCCCTGACAGTCTGTCTGTCGGTGTACCAGATCACCACATGCAGAAACTTCTATTTGGGGCCCAGTTCTCAACAGAGTGGACTCAAGGTTACAGGTTATGGAGAATGAACAGCCCAAAGACGGGCCCAATTGATGTGGCCTTTCACAATAGTATATTTATAATAAGCTTTACCTGTATATAACTTTTCATACAAACTGTAGCTCAAAGTGACTCTTGTCTAAAGCCAAGGCGACAACAGCCCATGTGATTTTGGCCCAGTTATTTTGGCCCTTATTGGGTCAGGTCAGGTTTTTTAGAAGACAGATTGAGACGAGTAGTTTGAGCGCTACATCATCTACGACTGAGCAAACTGCAAAGTCTCTGCTAGGCTTAACTAAAGTTCATTCAGTGCAATCCATTATGACACACTGTATCGTTAACTTTAGTATTATGCTGCAGTAGAACTTTGAAATGGAGTGGGTGTATGTAATGTTCATGCTGGAACTAAATCCATCTACTGCATCTCATCGCTCAAATCACCCAACGGGAGCATTCAGGGACAGTAAATAGAATCAATCCACCATCTACAACACCAACTACTGAGTTCACACCCACACACTGATTCAACCATACACACAAACTCTGAGCCTCTCCATAGACACACACTGACCAAACCCACACACCAATTCAACCACACACACAAATTTGCAGCCTCTCCATACACACACAAACAGATTGAACCCCCATTCCCCACAACCACTAATTCACACAACATTTTACCCAGATACACACACAAGAACAGACATCCCCAAGTGCATAGCTAGAGCAAGGAGCCTGAGCTACAGGTCAATAACTGGCTGAGGCTTTTCCTTTGCCGCACACATCTCTATAGGTACGTCATACACACTTGCACCTTAATCTCTCTTTCTTGCACTCTCTCACACACACGCCTTAACCAGTCTTTACACCCAAGGCATTACACATCTCTGGTTACAGCAGAGAGCTTGCAGCTTGGCTCATGCACTGGCTGAGCCTGTCCCTCTGCAATGTGCACACAGGTGGAGGTCATATGAACCCGTGTCACTGCAGTCAAACAGATAATACCAAGCACAGGTGTCGCTAATGAAATGAACAGAGCGTCTGTACAGCTGGCCAGTGAGCATCAGAACCTTAATGAAGGTCATCACTGTTTGCCTACTTCCCTGGAACACTAGCTGCTCTGACATGGGTCCATACATAAACCTTGCCAGGCTAGTGTAGCCGTAGTATCTCTGCTCAATATTCTATTTCTCTGCAGCACTTACACCAGGGCACTCTCATAAGACTTAAGTTAACATCAACCTTTTTTTTTTGCAACCAATCAGCAAACAAAAATGGAAGGCTGTACCAATAGGTTTAAAGTACAGACAAAGTTCTCACCCACTGCAAAGTACTTGAGGATTCCACGGGAAAAACAGGCACAGACACAAAATCACAAGTTACTTTAAGTTACTTCTTGAGCAGTACTTACTTACTTGGTAGCTGCATTGACACCCCAGCTTTTTCAAAAGAAAATAACATTTACTTACAAAATCAAATGAAAAATAAAACATATAAACTACATTTTCTCAGTTTCTGCTGTGTGTGACCAAGCCCGTTTTTTCCTGTGGTCTCCTCATTTGTTGCCTACACACAAAGTGAAAGATTCAGGTCCACCAGACTAACATACACCCACAGACACACACACACACACACAACTGCGTTGGCTCACCTCTAGGTAGAGCGGGGAGCTGGAGCCGTGGCTCATGCGCTGGGCGAGGCCGTCCCTCTGCAGCACACACTCCTCCAGGTGGATGACGTTGGGGTGCTGGCTCTGGATGCTGCTGAGCGCCCAGAACTCGCGCAGCGCCAGCTCCACGTTCTCGGGCGAGTGGCAGCGGATCTTCTTGACAGCCACACGAGCACCCGTGCTGCGTGCCACCGCCTCGTACACCACGCCGTAGCTGCCGCGACCCACCTCCTGGATCAGCTCGTACTTGGCCTGGCTCCTGCTCACCATCCTCCCCCTCCTCTGCTTTTCCTCTGCTGCTGCTGCTGCTGCTGTTGTTGAGGTGGAAGCAGGGGAAGGAGTGCATACCAATAATTCCCACAGTGCTTTAGTAAATGTGGCCACCTGAACATCACATCCCTCCCACCTTAACTTGGAGATTCCCCATAGAACACTGCATACTTACTTAAGGTGCTTCCACACTGCCCCAACAAACGCCAACCAACTCCAACATTCTAAAGTTGGCAGTTGTTGGCACCTAGCAGCTGGCAGTCTTTAGAATGTTCAGAAAACCAACTGCCAGTCCACACTGCCCAGACTAAAAACTGACAAGACTTTTGTCACTATCTGTTTTTGATCTTCAACATTTCAACATGGGCAAAGTTGAAAGTGTACTGAATGTGGCCAAAGTAATTTTTGGTCTACATTGGTCAGACATTGTACAACTCCACCAGATCGGACCGAACATGTTGAACTCTTCCAACTCCATCCAACAAGAACAAACTAACACAGACTGGTGGTCCACACTGCCCCAACTGTTGGCGTTTGTTGGAGTTGGTTGGTGTTTGTTGGGGCAGTGTGGAAGCACCTTTACTTCACCTGGCAAACCAGTGAAGTGCAGCTAAAGGTATTTTCCTTTGCTAAAGCCTCTAGTATACTTCTATGGCATTGGGTCATGCAACGACGCAAATTTAAATTATCCATCCGCGTTGCGTGCCTGTCAGATTTTATTGCCGTGGGATGTTTAAACTCCCTTTTCTAAATTCACCTCAAACCCTCTGCAATGTTCTTACACTTTTCCTGGGAGGATATCCGTTTAAAAACTTTTCCATAAGCCTGACACACCTTTGGAATCTACGTAGATGTGCATGTTTGCAGTTTGCGGCTGTGGGCTATTCTTTGCTGGGAGCTCTTACAGCAGCCAAGAACCGCAAGCCTCTCAGCTACCCAAAGTCCCGGCGTGCCCTCTAGACATCAGGAGAACCAGTATGCCTAGGGTACATGACGCACACTGCACTTGCACTCCTGCATACACAGAAGTATACTAGAGGCGTAACCTGGAAGAACCAAGGTGTTCAACAACAGAGAGATCATTACAGACACCCAGAATGTAGGCATGCTTAGAAGAACATGTGTGCTTTAAGTTGGATGGAAGCTTCAACTTACTGGATAAATGGCAGCAACAAATAAATGGAGTGCAACAACAGGATTTATAAGGTCAAAGTGATACTCCATATTCAATTGTCTAGGCCTACACTTTGCTAAAACTTTCCTTTCACTGTCTCTCTGATGCATTACTTCAGTGAGAGCTTACAGTCTAAACGGCTGAAGCAGAAGGACTCTTGAAGAGTTCAATTCCACAACATTTTTGTATAGGAATGTAAGTAAGCATTAATATAATCAAGTGGACATTATAACATTACATTCGGTGAAACTACTGATGCACGATATTATTAAATGTATCCATTTCTAATTAACTGCTCACCTGGAAAGATTAGTGGAGGACCATGGTTAATATTGTGTTGTGTTGATCTGCTGAAAAGCACTGCTGTGCTGATTACTATTTAAAATACAAACTCTGTTACCACACTTTTTAAAGTCACAAAATATGACTTTATTTACAGTATTGCAGTATACTGAATCATAATCTCTGTATAATGGAGACAACAGAATTGTTATTCTTGCCATGTGTCAGCCCTACCAACAAAAGAAACTAAATTCATAAATATGCCTTGCAAGCCAGATCAACTCTAACTGAACAGGTTCTTCTTTGGCTTGTGACACACCTTTCCACCAAACTTCAACATTATTGAGATGGTAGTTCTTGCTCTTTCCTTCTGACAGGCAGACAAACCACGCCCCAAAACATATACTTCTTTGTTGAGGAAATCAATGGGCAACGCCTTAGGAACTAAGGAGAAGAACGAGCCAGTCTACTCTGATAAAGCTGAAATTACGATATGTATTCACTACACTTTTGACACAGAGAAATACTTACTACAGTGTGGGTTACATAAGGTGTGTTCTTTCATTAGTCACGGTTACTAAATTTAACACGACCTCACCAGAGTTGTCAGCAAACTTGCCAGAGATATTAATCGGCTTAATATGTTTTCATTCAGAAGAGTCGACGAGATAAACATTAAAATCACGTGGTTTAAATGAAGCAGCTGCTTTTGAACGGTCATGCCGAAGGTATATAGGCCCCAATCACAACCCAGTTTATGCAGGTTTCCTCTGTACTATCCTGGCAGTTCAAGAAGGGTTCAACAGGGGAGACCATTCTTCTCCAACATATGTTCTTGATCATGTAATCCATTTTGCTTTGCGCAAAGACGCAGCGAGTTGTCACACGGCAACCCCCTCAATAAAGTTACTGCCTAGCGGTATGTCTAGGCTAGCTAAGGTGAGGGAGGCGGAGATGTTTTCCATACCGCTAAAGCATTTCTAAACACGCGCTAATCCTGGCTCGTAACTTGATTTAAAGGTACAGTATAGCCATCCTGGCACACCGCCACCAGTTAACCCCAACATTTCATGTCCGGACGAATTTGTGACAGCTTGTGGTGTGACACAAATGTCTATTTGCAGGAAATGGCTGGCGCATAATGAAAGCAACTGCAAAAGTCCGCACACGTGTGATATTTATTAAATGTGATACCATTTCTGCATGCATGTCCAGACATGTCAACATACAGCCATTAAGGCCACGATGAATTACTAACAACGACAAAAGTTCAGAGACAGGGCATCCTTGCATGCACAGGTGGTATACATACGTAAACATTACAGTGGCTGTCCGTCTTCACCTCGCAAAGAAAAACAGGAAGGTCGACTACGAAGTGATCTAAACAAATGTCTCACTTCCCTTGACCATTTAAGCAAAGAACTCATGTCTACAAGAAGCAAGACAGGCGAATGTTACTCAAGTAAACACGATTGTTTCCAATTCGCATTGACAACACAAGTTACATAGTGTAACAAGGCGCCGTTTTGCGATATACTTCACGTGTGTTCGGGTTCTGGACATGAAACATTTGTAACTGTCAATAGTTGGGCACTTCTGGCTTTAGAACGTTGCGCAGACTTTTGTTGTTGTAAAACTAGCTACATCTGGCTAACACATTCTTAGCTTTCCTATGCAAGTGGCAACGTCTGGCTAACAGGCTAATCAAAACTGCAGGGACGAATCCGCCGAAATGAAAATGTCAGTACCAAACACATCCGCTTATATTGACCAGGAAAAATTCATATTAACACATAGTGCCCAGAGCCAAGGACATATAACAATGGACAGTGAAATTCGCTACTGGTTATTTTAATAAACATGCCGTAGCTAATGTTAGCTGGCTGTCCAAGCTAACAACATCTTCCTGGTCAGCTTCCACCTGCGCAGCACATCGCACGGAGACACAAAGAGACCAACATATTTTTTGAAGTATTTGAACAAAGAGAGATGAGCTATGTAGGTACCTGTCGTCGCTGTTGTCGCTCCTTTATTCTTTGTTTCATTTACTGCATGTCTCAGTGAGTCTGGCAGCCATTATTCACAGCACCGTTCCACACGCTCTCACGCTGCGACGGGCCGTCAATGTGTGCGCTTAGTGACCTCGTCTCACGGACCAGAACGGAGATTTCCCTTTCACCCCAGCGTGCTCACGCTTCTGGCTCTCACGGAAAACAACACAGAGGAGAGGTGAGCAGCGCGTTGTCTCTAAAGTGGGAAACACTGCCCCCTCCCTTCGTTTTTTTGGGGTGTCTTCAAAACAGTGCTTTGGCTTTGCTAGGCGAAAATGGTGTCGCCAAACTGGCCGCGGCATGCCACGGCAGTAGCGAATTTTTCCCGTGAGCTCCCACCCACTCTGCCGTCATTAACTGTGGGTGTCATGTAAAGCCTCTCCCATTGACGGCGAGCGCTCAGCCTGGTTGGAGAGATAAATCGCGCATTCACTTTTTAAATTCGGTGCACGAGCTGGGTTACCCTCACTTCCGAACATTACGCAGGGGGGTGTTTCAAGAAAGACTGTCACCAAATTAACGCGTTATAACGTCGTTTCTACACAATTGAACGGTCTAAAACATTACAAAACACATAGATTAAAACGTTTTTATTTGTAACATAGGTTACTTAATTTCATTGAAATTAATATCCTCTTTTGCTTAATACTACCAGATTAGAGTGGCGCAAAATTCGCCGTGGACGGTTTCAACAAAACTACCACTGTGACAATAAAAAAAATCAGAAATATGCATGATATACTAAATAATTCAAGTCGTTTAATGTAAAATTACTAATTTAGGAGCCCCACTGATAAGTTGAAACACCCCTGTGGTTTACGTTGGTACGATCTCTTAAAGGGCCATACATGAATTTGGTTAAACCCCTTTGACTATGATTTCCCGAAAGTCGAGGATTTCTGACCGCAACACCCTATTCTTTACCTAATCCGCCCATTTCATCGCACGTTCAGTGGACTGTATTTTTTTGCTGAGAAAAAAATATTCACATTATCATCTAGAGCGTTTTTACCCTGCGTGCTGTTATATGATAAGTATTATGTTTACTAGGCTATATTCCAACTATGCATAAGTAACGACTGAAAAAAGCTGTCCATACAATCATGAAGTGAAAGCAATGAAGACAGGCACTACCCATTCTCTTATTGTAATAGAAAGATATTTATTATCAAGAAAGAAGTGAATGTCAACACTAAAACACATTCTTGGTCACAACATTCTTGTTTGAAATGCATGCTTTGTCACAATGATTTGGAAATGAGATGGTCCAACCAGTTATTATCTTGGCTCTTGAGCACTAGTTATGTAACAAAACCACTGGTTCATAACAGTCAATGTGGTTACATTCTTTGGTCACTTAATTATAAAATGTGTTTTTTAAGCCTCCATTGGACACCACAAGGAATGCACTAGCCAGGCGGGAAATCAGACAATATGACACAACGGTATTATAATTAAAAAGTAAACACAGAAATACACTCTGTGTAAACATGTTGTGGTTCATGTTTGTGCTTCTGCCTGAGCCCTGAGCTTTGTGTGTGACAAGACACAGAAGATAAACAACTGAGCATCAAAATAGAGCATTTTCAGTGATCAAGCTGGTTACGGTGAATGCTGAGGTTTGAATGACATCCCAGACCTTGCATCACAATGTATTAATGGGAGTGCAAAATGTAATGTTTAAAAAAAAAACAGAAAACCAGTAACATAAAATTGTTCAATGATTGTTACTTCTTACTGACATGTGCTCCCCACGCCAATTGAGGCTTTCTCAAATGCTTGCAAAGACAGCAGAAGTAGAAAATAGATAAGACGTTGTGGGGGAGTTTCCCCACAGTCTGCAAAATGGAGATATATTACTTGTCAAACGAACTGGTAATTAGAAGACACTGTGCATTGTAACCAAACTCACAGTCACCTTCACTCAGTGTTGTCAGGAATGTTGGCCTAAAAAATGCATATCCTGAGACATTCTTCTCTTTATAAATCAGAACAAGCTGTAATCCACCTGTATCGACCATCCATATAATCATATACTTATAATATTAAAGAACACAATCCCTTAACATTGTTAATGCCTGTGAAAGCACACATTAGTATTTTCACATGTATTTTTACATGTATTTTCTATTCAGACGTATTAATCACCATCGAGATTCAGACATATTTTTGGGTACGAATTCGATTAGTGTTTTCCGCCTGCAAAATACCACCTAGCTCTAAAGGAATGTAGCATCAGAGTACCCTGATAAAATTATGATCTCACACACCAAAAGAGCTTGAAACTGGCCAGGCTATCTGTAACTGAATACTGCCGACATCCCCTGAAGAACTGAGCCTCCATCAAGACTTTTCTTCCAATTCCTTGAAATCCAACTAACATCAGAAAAGATGTCAGCACACTTTTCCTATTAAACACTAGTTACCCAATCCAACTTTTCAACACCAAGATAAAAAAAAAAAATCATCACACACAAAGAAAAAGAACGAACACACACACACAGAAACACAAACACACTCATAATCACTCAGACACACACGCACACACACTTCAAAAGGCATGGCTCTGTGCTTCCAGGGTAATCCCCAACATCAGAACAATCAATGCCCTTCTTATATCCATGTACACATCCTGAGGTAGACTTGTATAGATTCTTCACAAGGCATTTCTGTCTCGTCCTTAATATTAATTAAAAAAAGAAAATTCACATCCCATAGCAACATAAACACATCTAAAGAAAGCAAAAAATAATAAGGGAGTGAAATGATTTCAAGAGGCGAACATTACAGCATCACAGAATTTCCCGACAAACCATAAGCCTAGGCTTCTACACAACAACCCTTTCACAGGTGTAGGTCATGTTTGTCCGATGACTTATGTCTTAAGAAAGAGAGACCACAAGCACAGAGTATTGATACTTAAGAACATTCTCCTGTACCAATGGGGCAAGGCTACTCTACGTCTAAAACATCAACTACCATGCAAATTCAGATGAAAACATTACCACAAATCAAGGTTGCTTCTGTACAAAGACAATATACAAGACTGAAGCAGGACTGATGTTCTATCTATTAGGCCTACTACAAACCATGAAAGGGCTAGAATATCCTCAATTTCTATAGGGAACGTTTATGATTTTTCTTTTAAATCTTTTAACTTTAGCCTAAAACTTAACTGGAACCAACTGCCATCAGGAAGTTATGTAAGCTAATATGAGGTTGTGGAAAACCATGAGACCTGTAGGTTATATTAGTAAACATAGTGCATTGTTCAACAGGCTTGCTTTAGGCATACAATACGCAGTTATCCAGCAAACCAGCGCGTTCAAACGCTGTGTGTGCAGACCTGTGCTTCAAAATAATTTCTTGAAAAAATAAAATAAAGTGATTAAATAATTCCCTGAGCAAAAACTGAGGATATGTAAGGAGGTAAAATGCTGGCTGCAATAACAGCTCAGTCCATCATTTTAAATTACAAAACAAACAAACAGACAATGCAATACTTTTATAAACAATAGAGTGTGTAACGCAGTATTAGTGCAGTGAATTTGCTCAATGCATTTTCTGACTTTTCTCAAAACGATAGAAAGGATGTTTTTGACTCCCATAAATTTGAGGTGGCAGAAAACAAAGCAAAAATCACACTGTTAAAATAAGATTATCAAACGTCACAGCCGAGGGCAATACAACCTTCAGGCTTGAAAAAAGAAAACAAGAAAAACTATTTTAATGAGTTTAAGTATGTGGGGGTTACAAATAAATAAATCATGGTTTGAAATGATAATATTAATATACATTAACGTATCGGGATGTCTCCCGGTCTCTCCCGTAAAACTGGAGATTAAAGTCTATCAGAGCTCCCCAAGTCCCTTACAATTCTTACATTCCGTCACTGGGGTTGCCATGACCGTGACTGTCGAAGAGCGCTCTTGCTGACGCACTAACTTTGACATTTTTCAAATTTAAACTAACAAGAAACTAGAAGAGGGGTTCCCATGAGGAGTTTAAAGGTACTTCCCCAATATGTTTACATAAAATCTATAGGGACCCCCCCCCCCCCTCCTTTTTTTCTTTTCTTTTCTTTTTTTTTTTTTTTGTTTTTTTACAATCAAGCCCCCCCACCACCACCAAAAACTGACAGATCGCTCATCCAAGCCGTCCATCGAGGTATTACCATATCTGACCACATCAGTGTTAAACTGTGCAACCTGAAGAAATGCTTGAATTACATAAAAATAGATATGATAAATTATCAACCATGTCAAAGGCAGGAAGAGGCTACACACTGAGCTACTACTGCAGACGTGCGGTGCTCTGAGAGTTACGCTATAGTCTTAAACATTCACTTGGCCATAGAAATCAAGGTGATTGATTGCAGGAAAAGAGCCGTGCCACCTTGGATAGAGGGAAAACAGCCTTCTTTCCTTCAGTCCCCTTAACATTCATAGCAGTCAAGACACATTATGTTCAAAAATAAAGACTTGTTTCTCTTTTCTTTGGCAAATATCATTCTTAAATAAGGAGGTAAAAAGGTTGTAAAAATCAAGGAGTACAAGTCATTACCTTCATGTCTGCCCAACAAAGACAAGGCCTAAACTTTACCCACAGAAAAAAATTATATGGCATGATATTGATGTACTTCCTTGATTATTGCAGTTTGTAAACTCGCTGGATTTCTGATTGTTACCGTACGAATCTAAGACACTTAGCTAAGGCAGAAAAACATAACAGACCAAAAAATGTCCAACTAAAAGTTTAGTTATTCAAAAGGCTGTCAACAAAGCAGTGATTTCCAGAAGACACTGATATAGTGTCTCACTAATGTAACTTCTAAACTGAGACGGTCATACTTACAAGGAACCGATATGTTGTCTATGCTTGAAATCAACAAGCTTTAAAAGGAAAAAAAAAATGAAACAAAAAATGCAGAACCTGAGGTAGTTCTAGAAGCAGCATTCCAGTGAAGCTTTTTTGATTGGCTCTTGTCTCCCTGATGACCTTGCCACTCAATCTGAGCTCTCTGGAGGAAGTGGGGCAGGGGCGGGATGTGTTGCCTCCTCTTCCTCTCCGCCCGTGGCCGATGACGACCTTCCCTGAGAGCCGGGCGAGGACTGCTGTGCTTTGAGAGGACAGCTGGCCACCATGTGGGCTATGCTCTGGCAAAAATGGCACTTCTTCGGCTGCGGGGGCAGCTGGCATTCTTTGGCATGGTGGTTGGGGCCTCCGCAGTTGTAGCATCTGAAACGGTGTAGCAAATACAAAAATAAGACCACACACACTGAAATATACTACATGATTTTAATTATTATGCATTATGTGGGGTTTCAGATGTGGTCTTTTCCTAAAAACAAAACACATAACCATTTATGCACCACTGCAGAGATTACGTTCTATATCTCACTTGTTAAAGCAAGAGTTACATAAACATTCCCCAAATGTCCTTTAATATTTAAAAATGATTGCACTATAATTTGGCATACTTTATTATTATTATTATTATTATTATTATTATTGTAAATGTTGAGTGCAAAGATTCATATTTTTATCTTGGCATTGTTGTAACTCTTTTTGTACACAAAAGCACTGCATACAAAACGCCCATGACCAATGTAGAAACTGAGGGAGTATAAAAGGACAAGGAAGTAATTGAAGAAGAAACAGCTGGGACCACCAGAGGGCACTATACAACAACTCAATGCAAGAACATGCCGTTTCTTCAATAGTTATTGGGTGCTGTGTGGGGGTTTTGCATTATTGCATTGATTTTGCAAATTAATTCTGCAGGGTATTTCCGCTGTACATGATTTAGAATAAAATGCACATGTACTGACAAAGCATACATTCACATAAATGCTCTTTTCAGGGAACTGCTTCGAAACTACAGCCTTTCATAATTCCATTCAAATTTTCTAACATATGTACTGCATTTTTATATAACCATCAAGAACTACAAACAGCAGTAACTGTTGCAAGGCCCGGGCTCTGTGAACCAGTTTGGGATACAGAAATACAGATCCAGCACTGGGCCAGTGCCTGCTCGTCTCCTCTCCTCTCCTCTCATTGCCCTGCCCCCCATCCTTCTGCATCCAGGAAGGTGAAGGTGGTGCTTGTGGTGTGTGTTTGGAGGGGGGGAGGAGCGGGGGTTATTGATCAGATTGCGTGTGGACAGACCATTTGGGTATGGGTGGGGGCCGGGACTCTTTGGTTCTTTGTTTCAATACTGCAGCATGACCTATGACCTATGACCCCCCCCCCCCCCCACTCACGCATCCCTGTTCACTCTCACCACACCCCACTGTTACCATGGCAACACTGACCCCTGACCCTTCTCAGGCATCTACATCTGTTATTAATTAAATGGACACAATTTTTCCCTCCTGCTGTGCGCACACTTGTGACACTGTGTCAATGATACACTCTAAGGAAGCGAGAATTTTAGAGAAAAGACTAACAGAAATATAAACAACAAGCACATTACATTTCACTGCCACCGTAACATCTATAGGTCCCGTTATGTAACACTGCGGCATTTACCTCACCAAGGTTCCTCTCCAACCATGTGGATCCATTCTCTTCGAAACAAGCTGGTCAATATCAGAGAAACCAGGCAGCCAGCCACCAAGTTGCATCTCCCCTCACAAACAACGCAGTCAATGGGGATAAGCGATTAAAGAACAGCCACGAACCACAATTTGTGCAGTTTAGTGAAGCAAGTCTCGACTGGATGGCTAAAAGCAAACCCACAATTTTGTGATCCCATGATCCCTCTGAGCATTCAGCCCAGCCTTGCACACAAATGATAAAAAAAGGGCAAAGGATTGTGGGGAGGCTTTAACCATCAATAACTGGTAACTGGGTTCCGCGTGGCAGGAGAGAGCGATGGATGGGGGTTGGGGGTAGTGGTCAAGCGAGAGGGAGAGGGAGGCTTGGTACGGTTAAACTCTTGGGCCTTGAGATTTTAAACAACCTATTGATCCAGGTCAAGTCATCACCAGAGACCAGCAGCGGCACCAAGCCAGAGAAGGGAGGAGAGAGGATGAGGATGGGGATAGGCTTTGTTTGCCTTCTCCTACGAAGCGTCTCCCTTCTTCCATGAAAACTACTGTTCTATAAGCTATTTTAGGGGAATATTCTTTGTGGTTTAGCTTGCAGAAGACTTTACATCCAAGTGCTCCATTTCACCCTTGCTTGTAGGTATATAGGGAAAGCTGCATTGCTTTGAACTGTAGACCATCTGCAGTGTCTGTACGGTCAAACATATGCATTCATGTGATGTGGGAAACCATGACAACACCAGAGCTGGTGATTCTAGCATTCAGTCCTGCAGTCATCATTGCAGCACTGCGCTCGGCTATGATGAACGAAAAGCGGAAAGCAATGCCAGCGAACCAACAACACGGCAGTCCCCCAGTCCTGATAAAATGTGGAAAGAACCTACCCTGTCCATTTTGACAGATTTACATGCCACAATGTGATTTCACTGAATTCAATCTTATTGAGCATTATATAGTGGAAAACTTTTTTTAATAATAACATAAAGCTTCTGCAGATAAATCTAATTATAAACAAACAAAACCAGCTTCAGCAATGAAAAGACCATGTAACTACCATACCACACTAGTTTTCTCTAGTTTTCCCACTGCTGCAGGTTTCAAGGTCTCAGTGAAGTGCTTTTGGTCAAAACATTGCAGATTTTAAAACAAAGGAGCATACCAGAGGCACAGAAGAGGGTACTACTGGCCCGTGCCTCTTCATTTAGCCCTCTTCCCACAGAAGGTGAAAACAGACTCACTTATCTCCTTTCGAGCGGCGCTTCTGGGCACCCTTGGGCCTCTTCTCGCTCCCCACACATGGCGCCCCTCCTGGGCCGGTCACTCGCAGAGACTCCAGGCCCTTGGAGGACTTCTTGAAGGTGAACTCCACGGCCTCCCCTTCTCTCAGGCTGCGGAAGCCCTCCATGTGCAGCTTGCTCTGTCAAAGAAGAGCAGGGAGGGGAGGGGGGCAGGGGTGAGGGGTGTTGGAGTGGAGGCAGGGAGAGGAAAAGAGACATTTAGAAGCCAGGAAGCAATAACAAAAATGGACTGCCATCATGGAACACACAAGTGCAGTTCATAAAACACCGATTTTATCAAACAAAGTGGCCGCTTGCACATAGTCAGAAGTTATGTATAAGGTAGTATATATGCTCTGGTTCAGAAAAGCATGTTACTGCACAAATGTTGGTTACAAAACAACAACTTAAAATCCTTTGTCAAATCAAGTGTGCCATCTATTCATTTCAAATGCAGACTATCTGTAGTCATGGTTGTGTATTCTGCTAGAGCAAATTAAGACAATATGTGCATATGTTCATCTAAATAAGATTCAAACAGAAAGGAAATGGAATAAACCTCCTCTTTCAGGCTCTTTAAGAAAAACAACATCCAGCATAATGAAGCAGCTGAATGACCAAAGAAAACGGTGCATCAATAGCAAGCTTTTGTTTACCACAAAAATTGTGTGAATGCATACATCAAGCTATTTGTGCATTTCAATACATCAATGGCAACATCCAAGCTTCCCACTTTCTTTGTGAGAAAACCCATAGAAAATCGTACTCAATTGACAACCTGGTTAAAACATCAATGCCCAGTTACACCAGCCTCTCTCTCTCCCGCACTCTCTCTATTGTGAGTGTGTGTGTGGTGTGTGTGTGTGTGTGTGTGTGTGTGTGTGTGTGTGGGTGGACCAGTTCTGACTGCATACACCCCTCCCCCAGTGGCCAGCACCACACCAAGAAGCAAGCAAAGTCCTCTCCCCCATCCCCTCCCCTCCCCTCCCCTGGTGAAACCATCACCCCCAGACAGGCTCACCAAAAGCGCATGTGTGGTCAAACTCCTATCTGACTGAGTCAGACAGGGACACTGGAAGCGTTGGGGAAAAGGTAACCAGGGGCGGGTGGGGTTGGTTAGGGGTACATTCTTCAGATAGTTGCTTAACAGGCTTGTGTGGGAAAGGTTAGCTGGGAGAAAATAAAGCAGAAACATTTAAAAAGCAATATGCCGACTTGTGAATACGCCAAACCTTTGGACTAGCAATTGCTGATATGATAAGAACCTCCTGACAACTTGCTTCAATATACTCTGGGCCAATAAATACTCCAGACAGATAGCCAGGACACTCTGGCAACCAGACCATCAAGAAAAATAACCTAAAAACAAACATGGTTGGGAAATCAGGCTTCTTTTACAGAAAACTGCTGAAATGATATATGGAATTAAGAAGTGAGAGGCAACAGAAAAATGGATTTTGAATCAAGGAAGTGTGTGTGTGTGTGTGTGTGTGTGTACTGGGGGGTGGTATCGCCTTCTCAAGGGTCAGTTTATGGTTTCGCGCATGCCGTCGAGCTTATCCCAAACACAAGTGATGGCACCGGGGAGGAGGCTGGGTGGGCCTTCAAGTGAGTTTGGTGGGAAAGGAATTCGGAGGCTGATTGCTTGACAACCTCACATTCCTCCCCAACCCCCGTCAGGGCTTCCCGGAACTATCCTCTGACCTCTGCTTACTTACCTCCACCCAGCCACCCACCCTACCTCCCCTTTACAACTGGCTCCTCCTGACCATTTTTATGAATGAGTTTGCCCCCCCACCCCCTCTCTCTGTCTCTCTTGCGCCAACACTCCATGAAGTAATGTCTCACCTCTACTCATAGCCCACTGATCCAATTACAGCAATTGCTCCAATATTCTCCCACTATTTGTTTTCTCAGAATCTCCTTATTAAACCTTAAAGCTTTGCAACCTGTCTGTGCTGTCCCATGTCTTTTTTTGTTAAATTTTTCAGACAATGTTACTTAAAATCTATATATTATGTAAGCTCTGCATCTATTTATCTGTCTTGAGTATGTGTGTGTGTGTGTGTGTGTGTGTGTGTGTGTGTGTGAGTGAGTGAGTGAGTGAGTGAGTGAGTGAGTGAGTGAGTGAGTGAGTGAGTGAGTGAGTGAGTGAGTGAGTGAGTGAGTGAGTGAGTGAGTGAGTGAGTGAGTGAGTGAGTGAGTGAGTGAGTGAGTGAGTGAGTGAGTGAGTGAGTGAGTGAGTGACAGTGTGAAAGAAAGAAGAGCAGTGCCTGTAGTAAACTGGGTTATGTACTATAGGTCATTCTGTCTAATACTCCCTCCTTCTCTTTCCCTCTCCACACACACACACCTAATTCACCAATTCACTGTTCAGTAACAGATCACAGCCGGCAGGATTTCCTTCTATTGGCATGACAATGGCTGCCATTGTTAAGGGCAAACCCTTCTGGTCCCCAACCATCAACCACTTCCAACCATGATTGATTGACTCAACAGAGATGGCAAGTTTGTGACAGGAAGTCTTGCCTTAAGTCGTAAAAATCTTGTCAGTCAGCTTGAAGATGCATCCTGAGTAGCACTCTTCTCAAATACTTCCCTGACCTTCTTCTCATTAAAACCAGCATCTGAACACACTGAAAGACTGGACAAAGCTCCACGAAGTTATACCTTGCATGAATGCTAGTTCTAGCCCAAATCCAGGTTTAGAGGATGGTGAACTTTTTTCATGATGGGGATGGATTAGGTATTTGAAAGCAAAGTGGAAGTCTGATTGCACTAGACTAGACAACCATAGCATCTTGGACAAAGGATGATCCCATTTAGAATGTAAATGACATATACAAGAAAAATTAACTGATGGATATAGGAGTACTTATGTTTACTGATCCATGAACCATGTCTGGCCTGCCCACACAAAAGGGGCTTACCAATAGAGGAATAACAACTTAATCCCACAGAGAGAAGGGTAAAAATCAAACCTCTCTTTCTTTTTAACACTTTGTGTGGAAACTGCTTTTACCAAAAATAAACTTTGGCTTTGGGAAGCTAAAAAAAAGCTGATTTAATATAAAACCTTTCAGATGTTCTCTACAACACCACAAACTACATCTCCCAAACACCATCAACACTATCCCTTGCTAGACAGCCAATGCATTGAATTATGTGAACTCTCTGAACCTATATTTTTCTGATGGCAATTGTTTTTCTGATTCCTATTTTGATTGTTTGTTTTACATCCGTGTGTATTGTTTTAAAATCATTCAGAATTGTACAGCAGTATAAAGCACTTTAATTTGAACTGGTGTGTTGTAGCCACTATATATGAAGATTCTATGATACTATCAGTGCTAACGCATGCATATTGAAAAGGTAAACAAGTTTACCTAAACGCTTCAGTTACAGAGGAAGGAGGAGGAGGACAGGGATTGCACAATCCTGTGGGAACTGTCCAGTTCAAACACATTTACACACACCACACACACCGTGTAACAATAAAGTCACTGCTGTCCATATGTAAACAAAAATATTTAGAATATCTGTGGTAATGCAGATACAGCGCTTAAAATCCAAACGAAATGTAGCCTACATATTTTTTCTGTCCATTACCCCACTACGGCAACGGCAAAAAAGATTGCATTTGGTCTTTCTCTATGGCATTTGATCAATAACAACAGCAAGCCATAGATGGGCGGGACGAATTTAAGCTATCTTTACAACAAATCTAGAGACGTGGGCAAATAATAATCAACGGTCTTAAATCATTGAGAACAGAAAGGAGAATTGTCCATCATGTGTTAGCTTATAGCTTATACCCTCTCGTGAACTCCATGCTGGGCCTCGAAAACAATAAACAATGTCACACGCAACACGAGTGCGTCAATGTGTCGAACTTACCTGATGAACAAACACATCGACGGGGGTTTCGAGTGGGACACCGTCCCGGTTGGTCATGGATAGGAACCCGAAACCCATCCGGACGTTGAACCATTTACACACTCCGCTACCGTGGAAGGCGCCTGAATCCTCCTCGGAGCTCGGTGCCTCCCCCTCTTCCGTCTTTGCGCAGCCCCCTTCGGATGAAACAAAAATACCACAACCATGTGAGAAATTCTCGCAATCCAAGAGGAAGAATAGTCCACATCAAATAAACCCATTTCTCACTCATTCGTTCGAGCTATACTGGTATCTTACGTGGATGTTCATCGGTTTCACCGTTGCGGTTCGACATGGACTGATCTATCAACGTGTTGCGTAAAGAGGTGACTGAAGCTTCGCGCGAAATGCAGGCATGGCACCCGTGGAGAGACTCGTGGACAGCTCCATTGTGACACATGCTTTTCGTTCAAACGGATTTTTATTTACGAAAAACTTTTGGAAATACGTGATAACATCCACATTGTCGCCTTATGTGCACTGCTTTTAAACGAATAAACATTGTCGAAATAATATTGTCAATAGTTGTCAACAATATAATAATAATAATAATAATAATAATAATAATAATAATAATAATAATCCAAAATAAATAAAATATATCAAAATATCCTTCAATAAAACGAACAAAATCAATCGATAATTCTATAATCTATGCATGTCAATGCCATCAATCAACTAAGTATTCTCCGAGGAACAATCAAATCATTCATGTTTTAAGCAGAACTGTTTTGACAAAATAGTAATACCAGAAAAAGTCAGTATAAGATTGGAAATTAAAGTTTATTCTAGGCTAATTCTTAACTGAACAGTAGCCTATACATTACTCAAAGCACAAGATAATAGACAACTTTAGGCGTAGGACTGTCTGGATATCTGACGCAGTCACGTTGTAATTATACTTTTTAAAGACGTGCAGAGATTTTAGCCTGCTATAAATATTTGTAAATACACTTCGGCTATAATTAACTTTACAATTTCGATATGCATATTCGACAGGGCACTAATATCAATGCTTAAAATTATTGTTCAGCATACATTTCATTGATGTGTTACATTTTAAAAGTTGCTAACCCGATTAAAAATATTGCGCATTTCGAATATGAAAATAGCATATCCTGGGAAACAAGAGCCTTAACAACGGTTGTTTTTCAATAAATAAAACCATTACGTTACTTGCTCCAAACTAGCTCGCACTTAGTGCCAAAATGGGAGCAACACCTCACCTGTGTAATACTGATGATACACTGAGCCCATATCGCCCGTTTTCCCCGTGTAAATTATAATCCCGTTTGCCCGTGTTCACGCACCCCACGCACGGCACTATCGCCTCGAGAGCCTTTCAAAGTCACCCCCAGAAAAAAAGACTTCAATAAAAGCGCGACAGTCAGTGGAAATGCACACACAAAAGGATTTGTGGACATTTTGGCCCCGGCAATGTGAAGTAAGAGGATAGCTGGGAAGGGGTTTTTGAAAAGGGACCCCCCAAATCTGAGAGACAATGCAAGGAAACCCAACCCACCCCTTCTCTTTCTGATTCTTCTCCCCTGAAAGGCATCTTGAAAACCCCCTTAACAACACTTTCAAGAGACGGTTGTCATTTACCTTCTGCCATGACTGGGGGTATCCAGGATCTCCAAAACTCGAGCTGAATCAAAGAAAATAAGAAAATGCATACGAATTATTGTCCTTTTCTTTGTAAATCCTCCATGCAGTACATCGATGGTCACTTCCCAAGCACAAAGCACCAATACCTCTTAACCCCTACTATCTCACATAGCCTACCACCCCCACCTTTTTCGGTCAAGGCCACGTGATACTCAATTGCAATCATCTTGCTGATAAATTACACATTCCATGTTGATAGGCCCCAAAATCAGCCAGCGACCAATCAGAGGCAAAGAGCACCTAACTAAGGCTGCATGGGTCAGGAGAGGGAACCCCCCTCCCTCTTCCCCTCCGTGCTCTCCCTTCGGACAGTATTAAGTCCTTCGTGACCTGCAACCCCCACCCTGCCTTGGGCCACTCAGCGTGGATGGTCAGTTTTCCCTGGGCAGCTCTGTCCGGCGCACAATTAGGGCCCGTCCTTCTGCATTCCAAACCCAACGTCCAAAGCCTGCTGATGATTGGCTAGCTTCACAAAAAGCTACGTGGAGCTGTATTTATCTAACGATGTTAATGCTTGGCCCTTTGATCTATCCATTGAAAATGTGGCAGTTCAGTTTATTATCTAAATCATTAAATATTAAAACTATTTTACCACATTCACTGACTTGGTCATTAGGCTTACCATTGAAATATGGTCACATAATTATTGTAGACATAATATGCTTGACTTTCACTATTTGCACAAATAGTGGTACGGTTTTGTACTGACATCATACAGATTTATCACTGACTTATAAGTCGCAAGAGATATCAATGATGGACAAATTATTTTAAAAGAAGAAACATATATTTTCCTAATGGATGGTTAAAAACGAGCCAAAGAATAAACAATGGCCGCACCATTATGATCTGAACATGCTTAAGCCTTATCCCCCATTTACGTTGTTCTCATTTGGTCACACTGGTGATTACTCGGAGAGAGCTGCGCGTAAATGCCATTTAATTGACCGGCTCTACAGCGAATCGCTGACGGATGCAGATAATGAATGTGAATGTAAACAGGAGCTTGCACCGCCCGACTTAGCTGTGAGGGTGGGGGAAGTGCCAACATAATAAGGAACCTATGGCTTTCACATGTCCTCTGTCCTTTTACGGCGTTTGGATGAACTGCAAACGGAACTGTGCTAGCATGTAGCTCATGTGGTCTGCAGACAAATTTAAACCCACACTAAGTCTGTCCCCTACTGTTATTCACCTTTTATATAAGTTGCTGAAATTTTCTATGAAGATATTGATTATATACTCTCACTTTTACATGGCCAACGCTGCGTTTCATCGACTTTGTAGTCTTGTTCACCCTTCTTTACAATGAAATGATGAACAGAGGGGTACGGCTGACAGGCTACTGATTCCACCAGGGAACGGCAGCTATTCGAAGGCACAGTGCCCTATTGGCCTCGTTTTCCCAGGTCCCCCTAGCGGGTACTTCAACCGTTCTGACCATACCTGATGGGTAACTGATGCCTAACAGGAGACAGGTGTGACGAAATTAATAAGCCTTTTCACAACTTTTTGGTGACTACGCTGTAATACGCGCAAAAGCGGTGGGGTTAAATATCTACATCGTTGTTAAGTCATATGTCAAAACCCTTGTATTTCCAACTGACATAGGGTATCCCATAAAACACTATATAAAAACATAGCCTAACTTTCGTTGTAGATTTTTACAGTGCATTTATTTACGCATTACTTCTACTCACCGTGCCATTTTCTTGTTATTTCTGAGAAAAGATTAAGTGAAAACGTAGGCCCAAAATGGTAAATGTACCTACTCTAATTACAACAGCTTACCTTGACGTTGTTTAGAAGTTACTCCCCAAGGTGTTGGAGAGAAGAACACGTGGGCGATATCACAATAGCCTTACTGCACTCCATATCCACGTTTTAGCTCAAGAGCTGTGACATCCTAACATACCCGAAGTACATGAGAACAAGGCGGGCAAGTCCGTCGTTGTTCGTCTGTGTACTGGTACGGCTTTAAAGAATCGCTGTGTTGTTTTATAGCAACATGTCAATGAGTCAGTGGAATACTGGAATTCACGGGGGTAGTCTCAGGTGTGCATCCGCAGATCTGCTATGGCAACTTAACTGCCATTGTATAGTTGTGAGTAATTCACAGACTAACTACATCCGGATTATGGATAAATAATTCAAGCAGCAGACAACCGATTACCTAAAACCGAAACTAGGAAAAGAACCGGAGCATCTCATCAGAGTTAAGGGCTGGATGCGAACACCTGTTGCGGTTTACAGGAAACAAAGACGGTGCGGTGACATCTCTTCCAAATGACAGCGTGACTCATGTGCCACCGACATAGCTAAACAGTAAACCCAGTGAGTGGAGCCCCTGTCACCATTCATATATTCATTGCTGATTCAGACAGTTAGACCGAGCTGCACCTGTTACACTGAGTCATTTGCCAGAACTTGAGTGACACCTGCACCCATTTCATTAGGGGGATGCTAATTCAACTGAACCCAGTCCAGTCAGAGAAACAAGTATGTAGGTTTTCTTTACATATTTATGTCTTACTGATTTAAATAAATATTACAAATACAAAAAGCTTGTACTTCAGAAGTGGGAGGATTACAACACATAGGTAAAAACAATAAAGCTTATGTGGATACACTCTCCAATTTTCAAATACAGTCTTATATCAGAGTAGAAAAAAGACAAGTTATGTCTTAAACTCAGTGTATTATTTTATTCTTATTTATTTACCATATATTTATAATTTTGATATTGAGCACTTCTGCTACACCTGCAGCAGAAAAAAATGTGATGTGAAGTTTTAAACTGTATATTATAGAAGATCTAGGCCTATAACATTCGTTTATTTATAATACTTCCAGTTTCAGTGGTAATTACTTCAGCCATCTTGACAAACAAACAAATAAACAAGCAAGCAAATACATAATTAACAGAAAAATAAGAAATGAGAAGAAAAAAAAACAAAAACAGTGCAGCAGAAAACTACGTAACCAAGTGTCCAAGAGGTACACAGATCATCACATCAGACATAACTGCAGCATGAGGAACGGGCGACTCCAGTGATGATGCAGCCAGCTGGTTCCCTGATTGTGCTTCCTGCGGAGTCAAAAGGGGAAGCTGAGGAGGGGGGGCTTCTTCCAAGGTCTCCATGGAAACCACTTGTCCTTCCTGAACAAAGGGGGCAAGCCGGGAGGTGACCTTTGACACGAGGAGGTGCCTGAAGACAATGACACGGCACGTGCTGCCATAAGACTGGTGACACCCTTCAAAGCCCCCCCCCCCCTTCACCCTCTTTCTCTCTCTCGCTCTCTCCATCACTCACACCACACACACACACACACACACAACAAATTCACGCAAACACAGATCCACTTATAGATGCATGCAATTTAATTCAGTTCAGTTAAATTCAGTTTATTCTTTGTCCCTGCTGCTAGTCCTTGCACAAGCATGCACCCTGGCCTGAGACACGTATGAAGAACCACTGATAGACATCCACATGCACACAAACACAAATATTCAAGCAAACATAGCAGTTCTAGAAACACATAAATGCTTATGAATTAGGGCTGCACGCTATTTGAAAAATGTGCGATAACATTGCTGAATATTGCAATGACAATATACTTTGAGATAAATAAATATTCAAATATAGTTTTGACATCTTTCAGCTTAATCTTCACTGCTAGGCCATAGTCAGTGTACAACCGATGGGGTGGATATCAAGGGCAGAAGGACTCCCAAATTTCCCAAATATCTCCATATATGGAACGTAAGACAGCTTACAGTAATGTCCCATTTATTCCAATTAAGCCATGTTTTGTGATATGTATATCATGATATTGTATGTTGCGATATCACACTATTTTAATATATTACACACACACACACCCACACACACAGAAACACACATACTCTGTCTCTCGTTTTCTCTCTATCTCTCTATCTCACATACAAACACACACACACACACACACACACACACACACACAGAAACACCCAAACACCCAAACACACACACACACACACACACACACACACACACACACACACACACACACACACACACACAGAAATACCCAAACACCCAAACACACACACACACACACACACACACACACACACACACACACACACACACACACACACACACACACACACACAGAAATACCCAAACACCCAAACACACACACACACACACACACACACACACACACACACACACACACACACACACACACACACACACATTGTTCAGATTCATGTCTACATTTGGGCTTTCTCATTTCTCATACAGCCTTCAGAGGACATGTAACCTTGTGTATATCATTTCATTTGCTTCCAAAGACACACTAGGAAGTGCAATGCAGCACAATGGCTGATAAATTATGCACTATATCAGGACTGGACGGATGCTTCAAAGGCCCTCCAGCGATGTATAGCTAAACTAATTTACCAATAAATGTTGATAGCTGCTACTTTCTTTCTTAACAGCTGTGATATTTTCAGCAGCTAAACTATACTGTCTTTTCTTAATTCGGTTTTACTCTAGAAATTGGTTTAAGCAATGTAATGACTTGCATTTTTCAAATATTACCCTTATAAAGATATACTGTACTCACAGTGATGCAATGCAAAGCTGAAGTAAGTGTGTGTGTGTGTGTGTGTGTGTGTGTGTGTGTGTGTGTGTGTGTGGTGTGTGTGTGTGTGTGTGTGTGTGTGTGTGTGTGTGTGTGTGTGTGTGTGTGTGTGTGTGTGTGTGTGTGTGTGTGTGTGTGTGTGTGTGTGTGTGTGTGTGTTTAGTTTTGTGAATGAACAGATGCAGGAGAGGAGGGACAGAGAGTACAGTAAATGTGAGAGTTCAGCACCTTGGACAGCTCTAAGACAGTAGCACTGTACCACTGCAGCTACTGTATAATAACTCAAGGAGTTCATTAAGTGCTAATACTACTAGTATGCAGATGGATATTCCTACGTGTCTGCATTATTTGTGGCTAATTTTAAAATGTTTATGTGTTGAGGGCCTACATTAGAAAATGCATTGATATGCATACACTATTTTCAAGACATTATTTGTAGTTATTACAGGCACAGCTCACATAATTAAAATATAAAAGAAAAGTTCATTTATTATTTATTAAATAAAGGAAGTGTCAACATTTTGAAAAGTAGGTTCATGTTTATGCCCTCAGTATTTGGGTAGACCTGCTTTTGCATTTCACATTACACTGAAATAAATGAGTTGTTCTAATTCATTCAGATGCACCTGTAATATTAACCCTCTGACAGATATTTTCCAAACCACAGTGTTTCACACATCTCGACTTGGGTGTTACTCTAATAATCTGTATTAAAGAAAGGACTACATCCTGAGTAGTTCCACATACTGTGCTGAACTCAAGCATGATTAGATAGACATGTATACAATTGTTTCGAGGTTCATAGTCAGTGAGTGCAGGTTTAGGAGATATGACTGTTCGCTTCTCGGGACAATATTTTACACATATTTTGTACAAAAAATGGTCCCCTATCAAGACACTTCTGAGGGTATACCGCCCTCTAGTGTTGAGGTTATTTGCAGTTTTGAGAAATGAAAATACGAACGTTGCACTGGCATAGGAGTGTAATGTAATGAGAGAATAATTTCACATCACTGAATCAACATTTAATTATTCCTTCATTTGAGACAGTATTTGAATGTGTTACTGCTGTTGCTGAAGATGATATTTTCCCCTAAAGTGATTTCTTACCAAAAGTGATTTGAACTTCTTTATAACCGCTTGATGGCACTGTTGTGTTATCAAAAGTGACCAACGTAAGCCCACTGTCCATTGAAGACAATAGATGAGACCGTAAAAACTTGCGCCACGCGTTTATTAAATGACAACCTATTTCACCAAATACAAAAAAATGGGGACTTCATGGAGTTTGCTGCTGCTGCTAATTACAGTGGTAGTGGTGGTGACAAGGGCGGTAAAATAGATAAGAATATACACAGTGTCGAGGAAAAACGTTCGAGATTATCTGCCAAAAGTACTCCTGGGTTAATGGAATGGGTCTAGCGTGGGAGCAACCTAATAAGGTCAAGATTGGAACTAACATAGAGTACTATCAGTCCTCATTCTTATATAATAAAAAGAAAAGAGCTTAAAACACACAAGATAAAAAACAGGCCTGTGTCTACTCCAGGACACATTTTTGGACACAAAACTAAATGAAATGCTACTGGTAAAATATTATCACAACCCTGCTCTAAAATATGTAGGTAGGGCAGACCAATTGAATTAATTTATAATTTGCATAAAGTTTCTAAGGAATTTGTCACCTAGGATTCGTATGTAATGACTTTATAAAAAACGTATGCAGAGTTTGGTATGGAATTTATGGATTTCCTTTAAGGCCTTATTTTTTACTTAGGTATTTTATGCTAGCTTTCCTTTATTTATCAGCTGCTGGAAAGATTGCGTTATCCACCACATAGTTTGTCTTTTGTAGAGTACTAATTACAGGCCGACTAAGACAGTACAAAATAAATACCCTGGGCTCACGTCTGTGTGTGTGTGTATATTGACAACTTGTAAGTGTTTTTTATTGAAACGTTAACTCTGTGCTCATCTGCATATGTGTAGCTTGTTTATGTCCTCTTTTGTAAGTCGCTCTGGACAAAAACATCTGCTAAGTGTAATGTAATGTAATGAAATGAAACGCGCAAATCCAATTGGGAGTGTTGTCGAATATGGTATTATGTAATCGCGATTTGGATCCCTCTTTGTGTTGTTTACTCATAACCACTACAGTCAATTGCATAAATTTGACCTCTTGCGGGCTATATTGCAGCACCCGAATGGTTTCCCTTGTCATTATGACTGCGCTCTGTGTCCAACATCATTATCTAGTGGAGACTCTTCTTGCGCGCGACTACGATTAATCATGCGCTCTCTTCAACCTGAGAGGAATCCAAATGCAGAGACGGAGATGCTGTTCTGCATCGCCCACTCCATGCCGCCTGACTGTTTCGGCGAATGTAATTGGTTAACCGCGTTTCTCCTCAGAGAAAGGCTCAACTTCCACATTGGGGGACGATTCGACGAGACATAGGGTACAGTGGTGCCCATCATAGGAGAGGACCACACGGAAATAGCGGCAGGCGGAAACAATGGTGACGAATCTGCGAACCCATGTGATGAATTAACGATTTCTGGGCCGCACTAAATGTGTGGGCATAGCTGTTAGAAATCCAGTAAGGGACTAGTCTCGGGCGGAGGACAGAAGATAACGGCTGTCAGCCTCAGGCTCTGCGCATGAAATGAGTAAGCCCACCGAAATAGAGAAAAGAATAACTGTAAAACGGAGGGGTGACCAAAAGGCGCTTTCGATAAAGTAGCTTCATATTTGCGGACGAGATGTTAGCTCAACCTGCTTCGGAGAAATTGAAAGTGAAGTCTCACAGGATCCTCTGATGATAACCGTTTATGTTTTGTGAAATATATAGCCTAATAGCCTAGATTTCAGCTGCTACAGCATCGGAAGTGGCACTTTACATGGGGCAACTTGTAGCGCAGCGTTTCTATTAACTTATAGATTTTTAGATAGAGTCGCATGTGTCTTTTGGCAAGTTGTCACATTATTATGGATTTGGGTTAATCTGGTTAATGTAGGCGACCCAACAATATAGCCTACCGTGTTCTGATACCTCGCCACTCTAACTGCGTAGTGCAGGTTGTAAATATGTTTGTATTTCTGTAATCAGCCTGGCAAAGTGAGGTGCAATGCAAAGCGACATCACCAGGAAGCGTTCCTATCATGCACGTACCAAGAACGGATGTTCCGTGGTATGTACTGTGAACTACTTCTGCGGATCACAGACGCTAACCATGTCCAGGCTGCGCAAGAAAGCCTGTGTGGCACTCTTCTTGTTTACGCTGTTCATCTTCGGCACAATGATGGGCTTGAGAACGCTGAAGCCCAGCGACGGCTTCTCTGACCTGGCTCCTGGAATGGACCTGATGCCGTTCGTGGGCGAGAGGGCGGAGAGGCGACAAGTTGCGAACGATGTGCTGGCGTCTGAGGGTCAGAGTCGTTTCCCCAGCGACACCAAAGTCGTCTTCTCGAACTCTGGACCCGAGAAAAGTATTTTTTACGACATTCACATATTTTATTACTTGTGGTATGGCACACCGCAGATGGACGGAAATTACATCCACTGGGACCACGTACTTGTGCCGCATTGGGACCCCAAAATCGCTGCCAGTCACCCCAAGGGGAAGCATACGCCACCGGAGGACATCGCCTCTAGTTTCTATCCCGAGATCGGACCCTACAGCTCCAGAGATCCTGACGTGATTGAGTTCCACATGTCGCAGATTGAGGCAGCCGCTGCAGGTAGGTCTATGCCCTGGGGAAGCCTACACAGACAATTTACAAATGTAGAAATAAGAAACGAGAATTTGCTGTACATTGAAAAGACAAAGCTGACCATTGCAGAAATGACAAATGTTATCATCATTAGTGATAATAAAACTAATCTTAATGCGCCCCTCTCCATCAAACACCAGTTCGCTATCCATGGTCCTGAGTTCTTTTCTGGCAGAACTAATCTAACTCAGTAGCTGTTCTGGCCATCTCTAAAATAAACATACCTCCTTCTTACCACACAAGACTATTGTATGACCATAGTAATGATCAGTTTTACTGCCCACAAAAACTTTAACATGAAATGTCTGCCTAGGTATGGTATGTACTGTACAGAACAAAATTAACATGCTTGTCTTATAAAGATCCGAACAATGTATGAACATTAATCCAGAGGCCACCAGCTTTTGTGCTGTATAACACACACATTTCACAATAGACAGATTATTAAACTGTGTATATCAGTCTGGCCCAGAAATGTAGCTGCTCTTGTGTCCCAGTATTTCCACAGATAGAACTAGGTCAAGAGTTTGGACCCCAGGAAGCACTTTCCCCTACCAATGGAAATGTGCTGTTGCTTTGTCCCCTGAATTAATCAATGTTAATATAGTTTAAATGTTGCTTTGGAGTAGCATGTTTAAGTGAATACACATGAATGTAATTGACATTAACTGAGGCAATGTTGGAGATCGATAAGGAGCTCTGCCTGCTTTTGTGCCTAACCGCATTACTCTGGAAAGGAGCTGTCTAAATAGCTGAATAAATAGATTGTGGTGTAATGTAACTGTTGTTTACATTGTTTTGGATTGTCTTAGGAACTAAATGTAGCTTTATTTGAAATGAACCATACGCTGCCTTACAGTAACTGACAGTGTCTGACTTGGTCAGTGCAGTTACATGCAAACAAATGATCTGATTTCAGTTTTACTCTGATTAGAAATTGTCATGTAGTTTGTGTAATTTTGGAATTCAGACATTTTTACTAGTTCACTTAGCATGCACTGGAGCATTCCACCAGTATACTGTTATTATCCAATTGATGCTGTAATCAGATTGTTCTGCACATGTAACTGCACTGAGTGTAAATGTAATAAGGTGGGCTGTAAGTTGCTTTGGAAGAAGCATGTTTGAATGAGTCTTTGTGAGTTGTAATTGACATTGACTGAGGCAGTGCTCCCTTGCATGCCCCTCCAGGGGTGGTGGTGTTGGCCTGGTACCCCCCCGGCATGGCGGACGACCACGGCGAGCCCTCCGAGGACCTGGTGCCGGCAGTCATGGACGCGGCCCACCGCCACCGTATCAAGGTAACTGGTGAGAGACGTCTCTACCCGGTCCTGTGTGTCCTGCTTGGGCATCACTGTTACATTTATAACAATAACAATTTTAATATATTTTATTTAAACAGCACTTCTCGAAGACACTTCACAGATAAAACTAAAACAATAGAGTATGTCGAACAGCATGGTATAAAACAGTATATATCAACACAACACAATAAAATAGTATGTTCTGGGAGCAATATTAAACAATAAAACCGTAAAACAGTCAGTAATAATATATGGTCACTGAGCTAGAGGTATGCAGTTCTGAAGAGGTTATGTGACATGCTGATGGACAGAGGTGTAGAGATCCTGTCTTCAGAAGCTTAAAATCCCTGAGATATATTCCTTTTTCCTGTGCATTTAACATGATTTCACTAATAAGCTGATCTACCTGTCTAATGATTTGTGTGCTCATTAGAATCAGCTGGTTGAGATAACGACTTAGATTATATTATATGAAGTGGGTGTTTGCTTTCTGAAGCTGGAATCTTCACCTTTCAGTAAGTGATTCTGGTGAGCAGAATCTGTTAAACACCTAAATGTAAATGAGTTATTCCCAGTCACAAAGAGTATCAGGGTAGCATAAGTGTACCCATTATCGAACAGATGTTGGAGAAAATTAGATGCAGAATATATTTGAAGTTCTCTTACTCAAACCAATCGTTTATGGGAGCTAAATTTGTCTATTGTCTCTAGGGTGATTTATGTTTCACCAGGTGAAGCTTGTATTAAGTAGAATGCCTGATAATAGGCGCTATGCCCATAATAGTATCACTTGTGCAAACTGATTTGAGATGTTTGGATTCCCTCTTTAACTTTTGTATACCAGCATGACATTTAGGAGCATTTACAGTAGTGGTTGGTTGTTCGACATATAATTATTTCATTTCAGGTGCTCTGTGTCAAACATCAGCCCCAGAACTTTACACCAAGGAACAGGAAGCCCTTTAAGTATGGACATGTATGTAGTTTGGCAGTCAGTATTGCGACGGTATGGTCAGGACTAAGCTGTTGGTATATGCCAACCACTACCTTGTTCCTGTCTGAATTTCTGCACAGATCTATGCAGCATTCCCTTACTCATTGTTTAACATCTCTGACACAATGTCCTAACTGCAACTATCCAACTGTCCAACTGTCGTGCCGAGCTGAATGTTTTATGTCTACATTAAATTTGTTAGAGTCTTTAGATGTGTACCTTTTTTCTGAAGTCCATGTCAATGCGATATGACTGGACTGAGCGATATGACTGGACTGAGCCACAAAAAGGCTTTAAAGAAGTCACGGGCATTGCGTTGTGTTGCGCTGCTTTGCATCACATTCAGTTAAGACAGTCCAATAGAAAATAGAATAATCAAACTGGCTTTGTCGCACACATTCGATCACGTCACTTGCAGTTAAAACACAGTGTAAGACATTTCGTTTGACTGTGCTGACATCACAAGTTTTACACTAGTTTTGCACTTACCTGCCTCAGACACTTCCCGTGTCCCTAGTTATGAGCCACACAACAGCAGCATAGCGTGTGGGAGCAAAGCATTATGGGTAAGAATTAATAAATAGTGTATGGTGACTGGGTGTGTGGCTGTATCAGGAGTGCAAGTGCTGTGTTAATGTTGTTGTCTTCACCAAGGGACCCATTGAACAAAGCCAATCAGTCATTGCAAAGCAGTCAAGAAATGAAGGGTGAAGGTGAAGAGGGTCTGTCTTCCTGTTTCTCTCTCTCTCTCTCTCTCTCACTCTCTCTCTCTCTCTGTATGTGTGTGTTTGTGTGTGTATGTGTGTCCTGTCCTGGAGTGTGTACTTCTGTGTGTATGTGTCTGTGCATTTGTGTGTGCTGTGTCTTTGTGTGTGTGTGTCTGTATTAGAGTTTGTATTTCTGTGTGTGTGTGCGTGTGTGTGTGTGTGTGCGTGCGTGTGTGTGTGTGTGTGTGTGTGTGTATGTGTGTGTGTGTGTGTGTGTGTGTGTGTGTGTGTGTGTGTGTGTGTAAGTGTGATTTATGTGACTTGGGCAGCACCGTGTGGCGAGCACCTTCTCTGGGGATGTGTGCAAAGCCAGGGGTTATTTTTTTATCTCCAGCCTCCGTCGTCCTCCTCGCTGCATTATTCATAGTGCGCACGTATGGAGCAGACGTATGTTCCCCTCGCTTGGCCACGCCACAGCTTTCAGAGGTTTTAATCTTCACACATTGACAGGTCAAGAGATTGCTCCCCCTTCCTCTGTCTTCACATCAAGACAACAACACCCAGGGCTGAAGGGCAGAGAGGGAAGACGCACTATTTGATTCCAGTAGGAGTTATGCAGCAGTAGGTGGTGTGGAACTAATTTAACTGAACGCAGTTTAGTTAGGCCACAGATAGTGCAGTGCAGTGACACTGATAAAGCCACAGCAGTCTGGTCTCTTTCCTTGAGTCCCAAACAATTTGGAAATTTTGCTGTTGGTTATAGGTATGCTAATTCTAACCTCCTCGTCTAAATAGTTAACACAAAACATACACTTTCACCATTTTCTGATGGTCTGCCCAGTGACCCAAAGGAGAGTAATTTAAAAACGTCCCCATATTACATACTCAGCTCATTTTTACTGATAAAACCACAGCAGTCTGGTCACTCTCCTCTAGTCACAAACAGAGGGGGCAAACCTGGCTTCAGCAAGTAAAATCCCTGCCACATATTTGGTTTAACCGTTTTCTGAACAAGCTGATTCTAATGAGCACACAAATCATCAGGCAGGTACATCAGCAAATTAGTGAAATCATTAAGCAGCAAGCAGGTATCTCCACCTCTGACACAAGTGAGCAGAAAACTGCTGATGGTCATAGGTAGGCTACCCTTAAGCCCTTTGACCTAATAGTTAAATAGTTAATATCAGAGGCGGACATCCCGGGTTAATAAAATAAAGGTCCTGCCACATATTTGTTCCAGCCAATTCACTGAAACAGCTGATCATAATTAGCACTACTCTTTAGCCAGGTGGATGAGCTAATTAGAGAAATCACCTGTGTTGAGAGCACAGGTAGAAGGAATATATGACAGGACGTTTGCTTTCTCCATCTGGTTTGTCTGGTTAATATGTAAAATATACAGCTCTGGAAAAAAATAAGAGACCACTGTAAAATTATCAGATTCTCTCATTTAACTATTTATGGGTTGTTTAATTCTGTAAACTAATGACAACATTTCTCCCAAATTCCAAATTCAACTGACACTGGAAAGAAATGACTGTCATACATGTAGAGAAGCTCAACCTACATACATGCATAATTGCATGCATCACACACGGACACACAAACGTGCACACACACTTGCGTGCATAGATCACATACACCTACACAAACTGGCACAACCTAATACCAACCCACACACATACACACACACACAACCACAACACTCCAACTCACACACATATGCATATGCATAATGTCTCTCTCACACACACACACACACACACAGACACACAAACACACACAACCATAACACTCCAACTCACACACATATGCATATATGCATAATGTCACGCGCACATACAACTATAACACTCCAACTTACACAAATATGCATATATGCATAATGTCACACACTTCCACACAGACCCCAATGAGTGGGTGTGCATGTATTGCAGTGTGGAGAGCAGTGCAGGGGGCAGATCTGGTTGCACATGTATAAACGGGGCCATGCAGTATGCATGAGCATGAACGGGTACACTGGACTTAGCACTTATGCAACACAACGCAGGCCTGCCGCCACTTACTTATACCCACGGGCTAATGCACAGACCAGCAAGGTCGCTAACGCTGCTCAAGCGAGCTGTGTGTGCGTGTGTATGTGTGTGTGTGTGTAAGGGAGAGAGGATGTGTGTGTGTATGTATGTATGTGTGTGTCTGTGTGAGAGAGAGAGAGAGAAAGAGAGAGAGGGTGTGTATGTGTGTGTGTGTGTGTGTGTGTATGTGTGTGAGAGAGAAAGAGAGAGAGAGAGAGGATGTGTGTGTGTGTGTGTGTGTGTATGTGTGTGTTAGAGAGAGGGAGTCTGTGTGTGTGTGTGGATGTGTAATTCATGATTGGCTTTTGCCGCCAGGTATGGATTAAAGTCAGACGATAGTGGTACAGAGTATTATATGTGTGTAACAGAGAGAGAGAGAGAGAGAGAGAGAGAGAGAGAGAATTGAGTTGAGGAGAGATGGGTAGCAATAAACAAGGCCGAGAGGGAGAGAAGGGGTAAGCGAGCAATGAAGCAAATGAGATTGAGAATAATAGAGAGGGGGATGAGAGATGGATGACTAAAAATAAAGAGAGAAAGAGGGCTAGGATGGCCATGAGATGCACCTCTTTGTGCGCTCCCAAACAGCATGCAGCAAAGAGCCTTTGGCCACAGGCAGGGTCCTTTGTGAAAGGGCTGTTTCTGTCACGGTCGTCAGACAGCCTGTCATCGCACAGATATACTCTAATGCGTCTTAGCATACCGTTACTCAGACACTGTCTGAGTGTGTGTGTGTGTGTGTGTGTGTGTGTGTGTGTGTGTGTCTGTCTGTCTGTCTGTCTGTCTCTGTGCTGGTGTGTGGGTGTTTGTCTGTCTGTCTGTCTGTCTGTGTGCTTGTGTGTTTGTTTGTTTGTGTGTGTGTGCGTGTGTGTCTGTCTGTCTGTGTGCTTGTGTGTGTGTGTGTGTGTTTGTTTGTCTATTTCTAAGTCTGTATCTGTGTATGTGTATGCATTTGTGTGTGTGTTTGTGTGTGTGTCGCTGTGTGTTTGTGTGCGTGTCTGCACAAGCAGATAATGTCATTTAGCATTGTTGAAAGAGCCGCGCCACGTTGGGCGAGGGGACACTGCTCCATGCCACCGCTTTGTCCGTCTCTCTGACGCTGCCATTACTGAAATGCCACCGATCAAACAGGTTGCATCCGTCCCCACAGACAGGCCGCTCACAGAGATGAAATTAAATGCATCTCTCCCCGCTCTGCTCACAAACATCCTCATTTATACCTTTTTTTTTCTTTTTAAATGGTCCAGTTGCAGGCCAGACACCCCGAACAGTAAGCATTCATTCCTGATTTCATGACTGCAGCAGGCTCATTGTGAGGTATAGGGAGGCCAATGTGAGGGTTTTTTTTTTTTTTTTTGCTTGTAAGCCTTCGAGCAAAATTACAATAGCTTAATAGGAAGCATCCCTTTCTCTCTGTTATATTTCACGCTCCATAAACAGCCCCCACACCACCCCCACCCCACCCCACCCCACCAGTGCTTGCCCTCCCTACCCGACCCACAACCCACCACTGCCACGGCCGCCACCCAGAGGCAGAATAGGCACTGGTGACAGTTCTTGCAAACTACCTGTCCCTGTGGTGCAGTCAACAGCAAATAAACAAAACGCTCTCCTCTTTCTCTCCCCCTCCGCCCTCTCTCTCTCTACCTCCTCTGTCTTTCTGCCTCTCTTCCTCTCTCTCTTTTTCTGTCTTTCTCTCGCCCTCTCTTTCTCTCTTTCTTTCTCTCTGTATCTTTCTTGCTCTGTCTATCTCTCCTTTTCTCTGCCTTTCTGCCTCTCTCTTTCTTTCTCTGTCTCTCTTGCTCTTTCTCTCCCTCTCTCCCTCCTCTTTGTCTTTCTGCATCTTTAGTTCTCTCTTACACTCTCTACATCTCTCTCTCCCTCTTTCTGTCTCTCTTTCTCTTCTCTGCTTTCTGTAGCAAGAACGTGAGTGGGAGTTGTGCGGAGATGCTCTATAGAGGGGAGTGAACATGAGGACTAGAGAGGCCATGTTTGTGTGTGTGTGTCTATATGTGTGTGTGTGTGTGAGAGAGAGAGTATGTGTTCTTGTGAGAAAATGAGTGTGCATGTGTTTATGTGAGAGAAAGACTGTGTGTGTGTGTGTGTGTGTGTGTGTGTGTGTGTGTGTGTGTGTGTGTGCAGAGGGTGGAACTCACAACATTCCACATACTGGGCCATCAAAATCGCTAGTGACAAACTGACACTCACAGTATGGTTGGGGTTTGAGGGGGGTGTGTGTGTGTGGGGGGGGTGTGTGTGTGGGGTGCCAAACGCGACATCGCCATGGCAACAGTTTATGAAGCCTTTCGTTCAGTAGCTCTGCGCACATTTTGCTCACCCGCCCGCCTGCCTATGCTTGCCTGCCGACAAGCCAGGCTGAAAGAAAGGAGGAAAGAGAGAGAGAGAGAGAAGAGCGGGTGGGTGGGTGTTTTCAGTCTGCTTTCCCTCTCTTTCCCTCGCTTGCTCACTCCTCTCCTCTCCTCTTTGCTCCCTCGTTCCGTTTTTTCACCACCACCACCATTATTCGCTTCCAGACGGTTCAATCAAGCGCTTCATTGTCGTAAAGCTGAAGTGGATCTTGTGGTTGGTCCCATAGTGGTGGAGAAAAAAGCGAAAAAAAAAAGACAGAAAACTAGCCTGACTGATAGTGAAAGGTGCGGAACACAGAACACACACCATCCTTCGCTCATCTCTCCGAGCTGTCATGGCGTTGTGGGCATGATGTGCGCAGGGAAGCGCTTAGGCCTCCTGTGTATCCATAAAGCTTTCCACAGCCTCAGAAAAGGATTATGGCACTGTGGCTCTTGTCCAAAGCCCCCTTCATGAAGAAGGATGACCACTGCTCCAGAGGAGAAAGAGAGCTTGGGAGAGAGAGAGTATTTCTCCGACTTGTGACATCTTTTGATTGTTTCGAGCTCGTGCTCAGTGGCAGTGTGACTTTCTTGTTTGTTTTTTTCCTTTTCTTTCTTTTTATGGTCTGTGAACAGACTGGCTGTCAACCAAAATACTTGCTGTGATTCTCACTGCATTTACTGAAAGCAGCAGTTTTACAACAAAGGCCAGCAGTGGTCTTTGCCTACACATCAACATTCAGTCCAGTGTATGTGCATATCATTTTGCGTTTGCTTCAAACTAGGATGGCATGTCTTTATTGCCATCCACGGAACATTGTGTTTGCATAGATTCTAGTGCTGTTGGCCTAATGACCTGACACCTGAGAAATTAAGACAGAAATCCGATTTAAAACCAGCCTGCAAGTCACCTTCTATCTCGTCTCTTAGTCTGCTTAAACACAATCTGCCCCGATCGATCCAGTGGCTTCAACCATGACACTGCTACATGGCCCCCAGAAAACTCCTCTGCAGGGAGAGACAGAGAGAGAGAGAGAAGGAGAAAGAAAGAGAGAGAGACAGAGAAAGATAGAGACGGGGACAGAGATATAAGAGACGGGAAGAGAGACTGATAGAGAGTTGGAGAGAGAAAGAAAGATGAGGGAATGAAGCGAGTGATAGAGAGAGGGGATGGGAGACAGATTGAGAGAGAGGGAGGAGGGGAGAGAAGAGAAAAGACACCTGGCGCCTGTGACATTTGAGGCCCTCTCCCCCAATCAGCCGGGTGGCAGGCCGAAAGGTCCTCCAAGCCTGCTCTGAGTGGAGGGGCGGGGGCAGAGGTGGTGTCCATGTTCTGTTGTGGCGTCAGGCCCGTCGCAGGTGCCCGCTGGCAGGGAAAAGGTCACCTGGTGAACAGTCAGTGACTGTGACAGATGGTGCTCCCATTTGCTGCCCAGATAGCAGCCCAGTGCACAATCAGTCCGGCCCAGATACGGCCCGGGCCTTGGCCGGCGTCAAGGTGGAGGTCCACAGCTGACGAGACTGAAAATCATTAAAGGTCCAGCACAGACAGACCCAGATGTATTTTCACCATCAGAGTGGATTACAGTCTGAAGAACTGGTTGTGTGCAGGGTTGCACTTCAAAGCTTGGCATCGTAACACTACATTGATTTTTTTTTTCTAAATTCGATAGACAAACAAAGACAATCAAATACTTTTTAATCGTCTAATCAGAGTAATGTCACTGTATGGACCATCAAACCAGATACTGAGTTTTCAGTCCAATTATCTTCAGACATTGTGGGTTAAAATGCCAGCATTAATAGCTGCAAAGGGGGTATTGATAGCTATTGTGGGATGCTATGAAGTGATGAGACAAAATAAGGCAGTGACTAATGTTGCATTGACTTTGACTTTTCCCCTCCTTTTCACCCGCAGGTGGCGTTCCACATTCAGCCATACAAGGGTCGCACAGACCTCAGCATGCATGACAACATCAAATACATCATCGACAAGTAGGTTGGGCTTCTCTCCCTTTTCCAGTACATCAGCCTTTCAGGATGACATTTGAGTCTGAACTTTTTGTATTTGAGCATATTGAAACATATTGATTGCCTGAATTGTTTTTGTGAGTAAGTAGGTTAATTCATTTGTAAGTAAGTTAGTAGGTACATTTAATTTATATAGCACATTTACAATCAAAGTGCTGTACAGTGAACAGATAGAATAAAAAGGTAAAGATAATAACAAATACAGTTAAAATAGGATTGAAATAACATTTAAATAAAGAATTAAAGATTAAAAAAAAAACATTGTGAAAAACAAACTGTTATGTATGTTTTGTATTTTATTTATATTTTAACATGATATTTGACCTGATCTGGCAAAATGAATCTGAAGTCGCAATTTCTAATTTTAAGGTACAGGCCAATTTTGGCCTTAAAATACCACATTTCATTTTTTGTTGTTTTATGAAACAAAAGGTGTTCAAAAACATCTACTTCTACCAACTTTTCATTGTCACAATAACTATGTTATGGTGAAAAATTGGCTACATGAAGTTGCACCATTGAAATATTACCAAAATGTTGAAAATAAATTACATAGATAATTTAGATATATTTAAAAATTTAAAAAGATGGTGAAATGTCAAAAATGAAACAACTATATCTTGACAGCTGTTAAAGGTGTGTCTCTGACCAAGGAATCGTTTTAAAGGGGAATTGTCCTGTCTTTTCACAGGTACTAAAATCTCAGTTTAGAACTTTGGGTCACTGTGACTCCTTTTGCCAGATCTGGTGCAAAGATGTAGGCAGGTGCCTTCAAACCAGCATCAATTCACATGAAGGGGTGCACACAAAGTCAGGGATTTTGCAGGATTATAGTCAGGTGTATGATCAACCAATTATACCAAATTGGTTGTATATGTGAGGAAGCCTACATCCACAGACGATCCGTGGTTAGTTCTCCAAGATGTTTTGAACAACCTACCTGCCAAGTTCCTTCAAAAACTGTATGCAAGTATACCTAGAAGAATGGATGCCCTTTTGAAGGCAAAGGGTGGTCACACCAAATACTGATTTGATTCAGATTTCTCTTTTGTTCATTCACTGCATCCTGTTGATTGATGAAAATAAATGATTAACACTTCCATTTTTTAAGGCATTCCTAGTTTACAGCATTGTTTCATACCTGCCTATAACTTTTGCACAGTACTGTATGTATATAATTTTTTTTGTGTATGAACAACCATTAGCGGCATGTGTGTACTGACACCTAAAAGGATTAGTCTACTGACTTTGATAAAAAAAAGTATAAAAACTGTGAAACCCACCTTTAAGCAAGTGGTGAAGCTAAAGTGCTGCCATCATCAAAAATAATGGGTTCATTGCAGTTCAGTTGGAGTGTATCTATATAGCGCCATAACAATGCATATGTCTCGGGGCACTTTGCAAAGACTGGACTGAAGCTTAATCAATACCTAAGTCAAGTCAAGTTTATTTGTTTAGCACATTTTGTATGGCAGGCACATACTCAGTGTGCTTCAAATTGTATGACAAGACACACATATGAAACATAAGAGTGAGTGCTGCACCATTTAAACAATATACGTATACACTTTAATAAACAACAGACAGAAATAGATAAATGAATAAAAACTATATGAATAGAAATTTAGTGTGATGCCTGTCAAGGCTTATCACTGATGCGGTTCTCCTGCCCTCTTGGCTGGCCTACACAGACCACAGATCAAGTGCTGTCACTGGGCTAACCCACAGACAACAAGAGGGCTCAGGGCTCAGAGCTCCCCCGCTCTACTATGCGTATTGCTGTCCACCTACACTTGAACCCTGTAGATGAGAATGACACTGGAGCCAGCACTATCTTCCCAAGGCACAAAGCAGACACAAGGTGCCTGAAATAGACTTCAGAGGAGCACAAGAAGAATGTCCTTTGTTTAAATATGTATGAGGAAGAAGGTCGCCATTGCCTTTATGCAGTCGATATGAACTCCCACTGAGAGTATAGGAGGTAGCGGTTGACAAGCGATAGCTAATTTGATAACCAGTCTAAGGAGTTTATATATATATACCCTTGTTTGGTACTGCACCAGATATTTTTATTTATTTATTTCCTTGGAAAAAAAGTGACTCCATTGTGGAGGAGTGTCCTTCATGGCCGACCTGACGCCTCAACCTTGAAGCGCTGGCGGCTAAGGTCTACAGAGCACATGGAGAGGCTAATAGATGGTCGTTGTGCTAAGCGGAGTATGACACCGAAGATAGATCTCTGCGCGGTGAACTGAGTCTGCTTCACAGGCACACGTCAGGCTAGCCGTGCCAGATCCCATCTATCCCACCGGCTCAACCATCTGCCTAGGGGAGGATCTGGATGGAGATGAAAACATTACACGCTAATATGCAATGATCTGCAATGAAGAGCCTAACAGTCACATTCTGCTATCCCCTGTCGTACAGATTTGAAATAATACCTGTAGTTATGTCTAAAAAGCTATTTTGTATATTTTTATACTTTGTATATTTACCATATAATTAACAAAATATACCTTCCTTTTTAAAGGTCCTGTACATTCTTTATGACAAAAACATATTGCTTTACACCTATAACCTTTAGTTTAGATGTTAAGGGTTTTAGTTAAACGTAATGAGCAATTAATGTAGCTTATTAATGTGTACAATCATTCCTCCCAGGTATGGTAATCATGGAGCCTTCTACAGATTCAAGTCCAACACAGGGAAAGTCCTGCCTCTCTTCTATATCTATGACTCGTACCTGACCCCTCCCGAGTCCTGGGCTGACCTCTTGACCTCCAGCGGTGCCCACAGCTTGCGGGGCACCCCTTACGACGGGGTCTTCATCGGCCTCATCGTCGAGGAGCGCCACAAGCATGACATCCTGGCCGGGGGCTTCGACGGCATGTACACCTACTTCGCCTCCAACGGCTTCTCCTTTGGCTCCTCGCACCAGAACTGGAAGGCAGTCAAGGCCTTCTGCGACGGCAACAACCTGCTGTTCGTGCCCAGCGCCGGGCCCGGATACGTGGACACGGCCGTGCGACCGTGGAACAACCACAACACGCGCAACCGCGTCAACGGCCGCTACTACGAGACGTCACTGCAGGCGGCGCTGTCGGTGCGTCCGGAGGTCATCACCATCACATCCTTCAACGAGTGGCACGAGGGCACGCAGATCGAGAGGGCGGTGCCCAAGAAGACGGTCACGCGCCTCTACCTGGACTACACGCCCTTCAACCCTGACCTCTACCTGGAGATCACCAGGAGGTGGGCGGAACAGTTTAGCAAGGAGAAGGAGCAGTGGCTCATGTGATTGGTTGGTTGGTTGGTTGGTTGTTTGTGCTTGTACCGTGCGGTGAAGTGCATTGTGGGTCGTCCGTGCAAGAGTGTGCTGTACAGTACATGGCGTGTGTATCTTGTGCCGTTCCTTTGAGGTCGACTGAACAGTAATTGCAAAGCTGTGTCGCCCCTTTTCTTGCCGTACTGGACTTGTTTATCGTGTGTGATGATATCGAGGCAGCTCTTTTACTGAGGAAGGATGCATCTCCGCTGTAGACAGCCAGTCGCTAAAATGAGCTTGAATAAAAGTTGCCTCTATTTTTGTTTGGGTTGCTGGATAATGCTAAAAGCTCTATTCAGAGTGCAGTCCATACAGTCTCAATGCAAATGCCATTTTATAACCACACAAGTGCATCATATTCACTTGGTCTTCGCACAGTAATCAGTGTTGTCTATGGCCTGCACTTAGCTGAAATATCAGTATTACATGTCATATCTCTACTGTCAAGGCTATTTTCTTTCTTTTCAGTGAGCAGATGGACACATATACTATGACGTAATTTAGAGATACAGTCTGTGATTCTCATGAAAGGTTGGTCATTTTTCAGCTCAACAGCCAATCATGTTGCATTCTTCCCCTGCTGTGCTGCTGAGGTGATGTGCTGATTGGCTGAAACTGTTTGTGGTTCAGTAACCAGGCTTTATGTTGCTTATGGATCTTTCAACACAAACACTGAATGGGCAGCTAGCAGGCCGTGAGGAGGAACAATTTGTTGAATGGAAAAATATATAAACAGTGTAACAATTGTTGGCTGTACCTAATACATTCTGTTGTGTTGGGTCTTGGATTTTTTTTTTCTTTACAGGTGCATTTTATTGTGACCATGTTTTACATTTTGTAGAAAGGTATTCATTACCAAAATAAATCATGTGTGTCCAAGTCAAAATGAAAGTGATCTGGTATAGATGGAATCTTACAAAAACGTACACCAACATCATTTCTCAGCATTAAAATATGACAATATCCATTCATCTTACAATCTGAGCATATGAGTGATGCTGGACAGAACAGCTGACGGGACCCCGAAGGACTAATTTCCCCTTGCCTCGGCAGACTGATCCGCTGTATGATGGAGATCAGGTCATGTATCCATCCGGCCGCAGTTATTAATCACAATCTGGTTGGCTGGCATTTGGCTGCAACAGTGCCTCTACAGAGTGACTGATTGCCAGTGCTGTCACAGCAGTTTGAGGACTACCAGCCTCTGTGCAAACGCACACATGCAAACACTCACACACATGCAAACACGCAAACACACGCACACAAACATAAGTACACACACACAAGTATAACTACATACACACACACGTATAACTACATACACAAATACACAGACACACACATTAATCCTCGCATACACACTAACACTCACATACATGCTCACAATCACATTCACACACACCAACACTCACATTTACACAATCACATACAGCAATCCATAGGCACACAGCCACAAACACAAATCCATAGACACAGAAATACTCACATACATGCTCACCGACACAATGTCATACACAGAAACACAGATCGCACATCCACTCAAATAAAACCACTAAGAGACTGTGTTCTTCCCTGAGACTCGAGACACAATGTCTTCATTGACTGCATTCTTTCCTTACAGTATCTCTTTCCTCAGTATCACTATGTGTGTGTGTGTGTGTGTGTTACCCATGGGTAAACTATAGCCTGGTAAACCAGTCCTTCATACTTATTTCATTTTGTACAGAGGGTTTGGAGGTGTGGACTCTGCTGAAGCTTAAAAGACGTGGCTCCGCCTTTACTAATCGCTAACATCTGGTCGTCACGTATGCAATCAGCCTACCTACACACTGCAATTCAAATGTAGCACATAAAGTCAACATAATGACTCACATTCACTCCCTCTGTTCACTGATTGGCTAGGAGTTGTTTGGTCCTCATGCATAAATTTCAATGGCTGCGACTCCAGACCCTCTGTACAAAATTAAATGTAGTAAAAGTACGAGGGGCTGGTTCACCAGGCTAGGTAAACTAGGTTTGCAGTCAAAAAGCAGAACATCCTTATATTTTCTGGACCATAATGACATGTAACAGTGTGTGTGTGTGTGTGTGTGTGTGTGTGTGTGTGTGTGTGTGTGTGTTGGAAAGGAGGATTTAAAAGTTTTAGGATGACAGAGACGGCAGCATTGGCACTTGTTTGGTCCAGTGTTGTGCCCCCGGCTCTCAGCACTGGGTCTCGTTTCAGACTCACAGGTCAATTAGGAAGCAGTGGGGCAGAGAAGATCCTTCAGGACAGCTGATTACTACGCTCAGCCACCCCTGGCCTACATAGGCCTCATAGGCCTCGCTCATCTGCACTCTAATGCACCCTCCTCCCAAAAGGCACTGGGGCCACACACACTTCCACCAGCCTGCCCGCCTGCCCTCTCCCATCAGCCTTTGACACCAGACGCAAAGTGGTGAGAAATGTCAGCACACTCACACACACACACACACACACATACACTGACACACGTGCACACGCATACACACACTCGTGTACATATACACACACACACACACACACACACACACACACATTCTCTCATATGCATAAATACACACACACACTCTCATGCACACACACAGACACACATACACTGACACACAGACACACACATACACACACTCTCGTACTCGTACACACACATTCACTCATATGAATACACATCTCCAATCCCAAACCCCCCACCATCACCACTACTACCCTGCTGCCCTTCATGCTGTTGTACACACACACACACTCATTCTGCTCCGCTCTGCAAATGTCTCATTGCAGGGGACAGCCACTGGGCAAGGAGGGGCTCAGGATGGGGGATTGGAGGGATGGATGGAAGGAGGTTTCTGTTCTGTGATGAGATGGAGCTGAAGATGGACGAAAATGGGAAACGACAGACGAGGCGATGGCAGAAAGATGAAACAGTTCTTGCTCTCTCTCGCTCTCTCTCTCTATCTGAACTCAACATTCACGCGTGAACACCACTTCGTTCCTCATTGTCCTCTGTCAAGCTGACAAGAGACACATCGGTTAGACATGTCCATCACAAGACAACAGAGAGAGGTAGTGAGTGACAGAAAGAGAGAAAGAAAGAGAAGGGTAAAAGAAGAAGCGAAACTCTTCCACTCCCACAAAAAGAGCCTAGCCACTATTTGAAAAATACAGTCAAACCTGAAGGCCAGTGACAGTTTAAAAAGAAAAAAAAAAAAAAAAACAGAAAAAAAGCGAGTGGTAAAGAAATCCATCTAAATGTAGCTTGTAGGTTAGTCGGAGGGGAAATGTTTTTCTTGAGTTCAAGCACACTCAAAATGCAGCAGCACATTTCGCTTGTTCAATAATGCATAGCAGTGGAAGAGAAAGGGGAAAAATTAAATGAAATTTCACAAAAAAAGAGCTGCCTTTGCCAAGTACCCCAAGGGAATCCTAATGCATTTTCTGGAGTCTTGCACAAAAACTGGCAGTCACCCACAGCAAGGTCTGAACATTGCTCTTGAAAAGCATTCAGCCGACAAGTAAACATAAGTGCGCTTTGTAACAAAACCTGACAGGGCCGTGGTTCTTCCAGCAGGCACAAAGCATACACAAAAAACTAATGGCTAATATTTTCTTTTAGAGAAAAAATGTCTTGACAGGGGGGAAATCTTTTTTTGTCACTTTTGACACAAAATAAATGCAGCAGGTAAAAGTGTATTTCTGCTTATTTTGCACTGCTATTTCTCTCATAACTCATTTCACAGTGTTATTACAGTCAGTCTCAGGACTTTAGTAAATCCCATAGAACAATAAACAGCCAGAGTAAAAAATAGATTATTTAGGGTTATAAGGTAATTTACAATGCCACCAGGATTCACAAGTCACAGAATGTGGAAAAGGTCTCTGGAAGAGAACTGGAAGAGAAGTCTGACTTCATACTGGGTGTGTGAAAATGTTCATAATAAATATACAGACATACCACTCAGATGGTATTGGTTTATCAAAAGTTTTTTTTTTTTTTTTAATTCCCCATGTCAAGTCCACATGATAGGTCCATTGCAGAAGTGCTGCTGTTTCACTCTGCCCATCAGGATCTGCTGGTGGGGATGGACAAAAACCTCCTCTTAAGAAGGTGAATTTATTTATTGAAAGCCAAAAGGTTTGCCACAGTATTTCAATCTATCTGCTCTAATGTGAACTATATTTTCTGCCACATACAGAGGAAATGACACAACCACGTGCCATCAATACTCATTCTGTTACTGTGATTATTTAAAAAGTCATAGCGACCTGAGGTCTTTAGCTCACCTTAAAGAGATTCCAGGTCCTCCAGGACAATGTACTTGGCTCCCTCCAAAGCCACAGTGTCGGCCTTTTCCTGCACCTCTACCACCTTCACCTCTTCAGAGGCTGAGTCTGAAGTTGAATGTTGAAAAAGCATTGTTTTAATGCTAATGCAACACTGACCATTTTAATGTTTAAATATAATGTCACATTTTATATACTGTAGCCATTCTTAGTACTTTCAGCTCTGCATAATTAGGAGAATAATGCCTGATAATATTATCTAATGTAAGGAGACCTTCTTACCCAGAGTGGATTCATCCCTCTCCATCTCTTCCAACTCTGTCTAGGAATGTATCAAGGTCATTGAGGACATGAGCAATCTCGTATGGGAATTTCCACAGGAAAAGCAAATCCCTCTGCTCTCCCCATGTCCTTTTGCTCACTGGGTCCTCGTCCTTCTTCATTGTTGTATAAGTAGCTTTCTCAGTTCCCTTTCAGTCTTTTTGCCATCAGGTTTAACCCCCAGGGCTTCCATGTCTTCAGTGCATCAAATTTATATTTTCGCACCCTCTTCTTAATTTCCTTACCACCCACTCCATCTTTGCCCTGCCGCACTGCCAGGCAGCAGCAGGTCAAAAACCAGAAAAACCACATTAAATCGCCAGACAAACCAAAACCAACCAACTTCTACACAAGATCAAACAAGAATGAGCAAGACTTCTACTTTGTACTGAGTTGTGCTCTGTTATAGCATGACGTTGCCTAGCTGCCATTGTGACATGTGGTTTGATGGACATCAGTCAGTAGAATTCTCTTACATTCCAATGTCTATATTGAGATGGTAGGATTTATTAAAGAGTAAAATAATAACACTACTACTAATTATAATACTAATAAAACAAGCGGAAGGGACCACAGTGGCCATATTTCAAAGGTCTCTTGTGACTAACTTAAGGCAAACATTGATTGATTCTTGATCTATTTTCTATCAGCGTCTGTGCATGTTCCCTGTTGACTAGGAGATAAAAATAACACCATCAAAGCCTGGAAGGACGTAATGCAGTACCTCTACATAGACAGGGCTCAAGCACTGTTGGCTAAAGATCAATTAAACACCAGCCAGCTCATGCTGTGCTTGGTTGAGATTGAGGGTGAGACCTAGGCAGACCTGAGGGACTTCCTTACAATAATCTCATGGTTGCTCTTTAGCCTAAATGCACATACCTGTATTTCATTGACCATTGATTCCCTAGCTTGCTATTGAAGTAATGATCTCTTTTTCACTTTGGGATCTACAATGTGCACTACCTGCTGGTTTTTCATTTTTGCTTTTACTAGCAAACCATAAAATACTTCTATTTTATTTTCTATTCAGCAGTTTCACTGCATGTCCTACTCTAGCCAGCATGTGACAATAAATATCTTTGTATCCTTGTATTTTGGAAATCGCTTAACCTTTCGTTTATTTATGGCCTTAAAACACAATTTTCTTTTGGAAGCTTTTGGAAATGTAATTTTGTTATGGCCTCAGGGAACTGCTCCTTTCAAAGATGACACACTGTTTTGTCAGGTTGCTCAATATTTTATGGAGGCTCCCGTCATAACAACACTTTTATGTTTGCTTGTGTTATCATCACTGGCTTTCTCACACAGTCAACGTGACATCTGAATATACTAACCATAGAGCACGCATCCCCTCTTTCTCAATCCCACACCTTTCTCATATTTTTGTCTAACCCTGCTATGTCTGTAATGAAGTGTTGTCTCTTGATGTCATCCTTTTAGCTAATACACTATGTTCAGCACTTTCGTCAGTGCAATCTGTGTTTAAATGTGCTCTGAGCTTACGTACTAATTCATACCTTTGTTAGTTTAGATTACATGTTTTGGTTGTTATTACCATTTTAATTAATATATTTCTTTTAGTTTTATTATTATTATCATTATTGTTATTATTATTATTTTAAATCTACAACTGTGTTTATCTCTGTATCTAAGTTCAATATGTGGTAATTTGTGTCTTTTTTCTCTTTTTTTCTTAATCCATTTATTGTGTTTTGTACAGCACTTTGGGCAGTGCAAACTATACTTAAATGTGCTTCATAAAGAAGTTTTACTTACTTGCTTACTTACATCACCACTTAACTTTGCAACAAACGAATCACAGGTCATGCATACGCCCAGTCCTTCGTCACCACAGAGGTGACCCTAATCCATGTCATCTCCTGGGCATGCCTACATCACATCCTCTATGTACTGGTCATAGCACTCTTGGGCTACCTATACATTACTCTATTTCTGCATAGAAGCATAACATTTCTGCCTGTCATACACACTAGTCCATTTAGTCTGTGGTTTTTCAGCTCTGGAACTGTAATAGATTAGACATTTAGCAAGTGACAGAGCCATTGGCAAACAGCTGCATACAGAAGTAAAAATGGGGTGGGTAAACGAAAAATCATTTTGGTTCTGAAATGGTAGAAATTGACTTGCAGTGAAGTAGCCTTGGAAGCCCTGGGTCAACACTGACAACTACCACCTGGACCACTTGCAACTGCTTATCATCTCCTCTACCTTTAAATTTACTAGATAATAGAGAGTGGTTCAAAACCTGCCGGTATCTAACTCTCCATATATGCTGCCTCAAGAGATTAGTTGGGTTGTAAATTGCTTAAGGCATAGAAGATTTTCTCCTTCGGCTGAGGCTGGAAGGTATTGGCTTCAGGTCTCCTCAGTCTGATGAGAGGTACTGTATCCTAAGAGCTTTGCGCTCAGAACACACTTTGTTTCTATAAGTATAGTCTGCAGTGCAGAGACAGTTTGCCTAGTTAATAAAACCCGTTTGGGGGGGAGGGGGGGGGGGGGGGGGGGTTCTCTTGGGGTTTATCGAAGGAATGCTGGCAGGGACAAAAGTGGAATAATACCTGCGTTTGGGGCAAGTCCCTCTTTCAGTGTAGGTGCCATAGCATCAGGTCTGTTTAAGCACACAACGTCCTCCATCTAAGCTTGGGCCACTGTCACACAGTATTTCAAATGGTTTCCCAGTCCGGGCTATAAACTGCTTTAGGGACAAATTAAGATACCATCTGTATCCAGGTTTTTTCGATCAATATGCCTATAGTTGGTCATTAAAGATTGATATATAATATTTAGTATCATTCCCCATCTCTGTTCATTAGCTACCAGTCTTAAAATTATAGAGCCCAAAAACAGCCCCCTCCAGGTTAATAAATTGGAGGGTTGAAGAGGCGCAGATGGACTGATGGTAGATCAGACATCTGGGGTGCTCTTTGTGTAGCTCACTATCCCTTGCGTTCATAATGCTGATGCTGCTGTTCCTTCGGCTTTCATATCATGAAGGATCCAGGAGCAAAGCTGTACCTCTGTATCTCTGCCAACACTCGCCCTGGACCAGTTGTCAGAGAGACGAGTCAAACTCTTTGATAAGAGGAGGTTTTCAAATGAATAGTATTAGTCTAGTATCTTTTAATTCCAGATTTGCTTTTTCACTACTCCAACAAGAAACATGCTCAGAAGTAATACATGAAAATGAGTCTGTTACAGTACTACAGTGCTGTGCAGTTTGTGGTTTCTGGAGAACATATCTGATGTTAGTCGGTGATTTGACCTTTATCTGACTTTTAAATCCATGGCCACCAATTTTAATCTGTATACTGTAGTCAAAACCATTGTAAAAGCTTCATGGTAGCCAGTGGATTTTGTGCTACCTTGCATTCTCCCATAGTTTTGTGAAGGACACCCTGGATTATGTTTTAATTTAGCTTTAATAGAAGACAAATCCACTGAGAAATGAACCTTTGCTCTCCATGGTCACAGGATTGTTTCAGATGACCCAGTAATCTATTCTCTTCTTCTCTATTCTCTCTCTCTCTCTCTCTCTCTCTCTCTCTCTCTCTCTCTGTCTCTCTCTCACACACACACACTCTCCCTTGTAAACCCTTACACATACATATATAACACATACATGCAAACTTGTACAGTACATAAATGCATGCAGTCATACAGGAGCACACTCACACACGCACGTGCACACAGACACACAATCAAAGAGAGACCGAACATCTCAGTCAGTACACAAAGGCACCATGTAACCTTTAACCTTATGACACTCAAAAGATTATATACACCTTCCTAGATTTCCTGGGCAGTGGTGGCCTGGTGGTTAAGGGGACAGCCTTGTCATTGCAGGTTTGAATGCACCAACTGCCAGTAGTGTCACCAAGGTACCTAGAGCATAGAACCATCCCCACACACTGCTCCCCGGGTGCCGTTGTCATGGCTAGCCCTTGCTCACCTGTGTGATTGGCTAAATGCAGTGTCATTTTTGTTGTGTGTGCTGTGGTGTACCGTGTAATGACAATGGGTGCTATTTGTTTTTCTGTTTGTTGGAAATAGCTGTTTTGAATTACAGAAGTATTACTTTTGTACACCGTTGTGATAGTCATCATGTCCTTGTGTTTACAGTAATTCTGGTGCATTATGACATCTCAATTAGCCCCCCACTACGCACCATAGTGACTTCTGGTCAAAACTATTATCCTCAATGTTGCATCAGAATTATTATTCGACATCGACTGGGAGTACAAGCTTATCTTGCAGGTCCAATAAAATAAAACATTGGAAGAGATGTACTATATAAAATATTAAAGATACCTCACACAAGTAAGCTGCAGGTAAAAGGATTTGCAAAGGTATGGTAAATGGATTGCATTTATATAGCACTTTCTCAAACTCATGAGTGACCCAAAGCGCTTTACAATTCAGTGACTGACATTCATTCATTCCCACACAGATTGATGGTGGAGGGCTACCATTACAAGCTGCCAACCAGCACATGGGGAGCAATATGGGGTTCCGAGAGTTGCTCAAGGACATGTCGACCTAGTCGGGAGAATCTGGAAATGAACCAAGGACCCTCCATTCACTGGTGGACTGCTTTACCAACTGTTGCCCCTCAGTAAGATAAAACTGCACCTGTTCCTTAGCAACAGTACGGGCATGCTTAGCCTATAAAATGATATATATCCATGCATGGCTGCACAGTTAAACTGGCCAACACCATAAAAGTAAGTCGACTACCCATATACATTTGCAGTAGCTTCTCCTCCCTGGACATTACAGGAGTTAGGAGCAGTTCGCTGGCTTCAGAGCCAGTGCAGCAGTGGAGCAGAGAAATACAGCGCACACTGGTCACATAATTAACACCGAATGTCAACAGCCTTTGGCAAAATGGCAGATTTGTTTAATTAAAAGCCTCTAAAGGTCAGCGAGCCTTTGCGTTGGATGGGGTCCAGTGCGTCTGAATGATTTGAGGACTGCTCCCACAGTTTCTAATTACACGAGCCTCGGTGTAGAGAGGATTTCTTTTTTTATTTTTCATTAAAGACGGGGAAGAAAAGGGGGGGAAATGAAGGAGTACTAATACCATAGAGAAAAAAGAAAGCGGAATGGGATTGGCTGGAAACATAAAACCCACCCGCACGCAAAAAATGACCTTGACTGCAAAAGTGTTTCTAATTTGTTTGTGACATAAAACTCAAGATGGCCAATGTAATCGTTCTGCAATTTAATGAGATTAGATTTCATGGTGGCACAAGGATACTGGCAGAAATGTGAATTCACTTGGGTACAATGAGGCACAGGACAGAAACCACCTTACTGAGGGCAATAAGGTGCCCTTAACCCACCCACAAACACACACACACACACACACACACACACACACACACACACACACACACACACACACACACACACACACACACACACACACACACACACACACATAAACACACTTACATACACACCTACATACACACACTCACTCACCACCAATCTGATTCTGCACATCAAGCCACACCACAGGGAACTTATTTTATTTAAAGGAGAAGTTCTGTGTAAATCAATCCAAAGCCTTTTGTTTGAGGTCACAGAGTGCTGTTAGTAGGAAAACGGAACGAGAAAATTTGATGCAGCAATGAACTGGTAGATAACACTGACTGAATGAGGCATAGGTAAATGAAGGTTTCTATGCCCCATTCAGTAAGTGTTAGCTACCAGTTCATTATTTGGTTAATTATCACACCTAACTTCTCCTTTAAGCTGCACAAGACTGAGCACTAGTTTTTAAGATACATTCATCATTTCTATACCTGTCGTATGGGTCTGGGTTCTTCAAACTACCTGATGGATTACTCTGCTCTGTTTTTAGACACTTGTGCTGACTGGTCACATGAAAAGCACTGGTTTAAACTGTCTGGCTCTGGGGTTGCAATGTCGAATCGCATGCTGTCCCCGTGAAAGCTGAGCAGCCCACTGCCTACCCCTTTAAACACTGAAAATTCTCAGGAATAAGCTATTGTAAAACACTGCTGCTAACCTTTTTCAACTCAACTCAATCTATTTTGGTGTGACATCTGACATCTAGCAGAAAACATTTCAGTCTGTTACCCATACAGGTTTTCCTGTGTTGCTGTTTTTTCTTGTAGGCATTCTCAGGACTTTTATAAAACATTATGCCCTTTAATGACACTTCACATGATATTAAGGAAGATGTGAGGAAGTGAATTTGAGCTTTGGTGGCAAGGACAGAAGCCAAAATAGCAAACTAAAAGTGTAGCTTTTTCACCTCAGTAACTAGTTACAGCAGAGGAAAGATGGGTATTTAGTCTAGCTTTGTGTCTTTTGTTGATAATACGGACCAGAGGAAGAGATGAGAAAGCATTTCTCTGTGTGTAAGTGTCTGTGTAGATTCTCATTCATCCAGGTCATGGTAGTCAAAGAAGCTAAGTTGAACTGAAGAAGCCTTTGGATGAAAGGTGAAATGTCTTCAAGTTCCAAAAAAGAAGTCCAGCCGCTTACAACTTAGCTTCTTTGACTGTGTGCAAGTGTGTAAGTTTTAAAGTTAACAAGAAAATATTTTGTATCAGAAAACAATACTGATCTTGTGTCTTGGTGGAAATGTGCCATTACCTAGCTACTCTCAGAAGACTGTGAAACAATCCTGGGTACTGCCTCTACGGGGAGCACATATGGAATTCCTGGGAACAAGATCGGGGAGAAATTGTGTCATGGGGAGAAATTGTGTTTTGAAGGTACAGAAGCCTCTGCAAAGCTATCAATCATTGTACATGTGGGGAGAGGAGTTGAGGAGAGGCGAGAGGGAGGGAGGAGGGTGGAGAAGAGGAGGTGTGTGTGTGAGAGTGTGGGGGGGGGGGGGGGGGGGGGGGGGGGGCTATGGCTGCATAGCCTGCGGCGAATCACTGTCTGCTTCAGCAGGCTGCTCAGTATGGGAAAACATACCCTACCCTTCTCAATATCCACAGGCACCTGAACACCTCCAGGAAATCAGTGAAGAGAGACAGAGACAGAAGGAGTGTTGAGGAGCGAGGTGTAAAACAAGCCCCATGCTAACTGACAGCACACACACACCGCACCTGCTGCCTGCCTTTCGGATGGGCGAGTCGTCAGGGGCCCTGCTGCTGCTACTGCTGCTGCTAGGGTGCGTTTGCCCAAAGCATCCATGTGAAATCATCAACTTCAAATGATGAAGGAGATCATGTTGCGCATTGATTTTGTCTGTCTTTGATTGTGAGGTAGAGTGTGTGTGTGTGTGTGTGTGTGTGTGTGTGTGTGTGTGAGAGAGAGAGAGAGAGAGACAGAAAGAGTGAGAGAGAGAGTGAAAGTGTGTGTGTGTGAGAGAGAGAGAGTGTGTGTGTGTGTGTGTGTTTGTGTGTGTAACAGAAAGTTAGTGTGTGTGTGTGCGTATATGTGTATATGTGTGTGGGTGTGTGAGTATGAGTGTGTGTGTATGTGTGTGTGTGTGTGTGTGTGTGTGTGTGGGTGTGTGTGGGTGTGTGTGTGTGTGCGTGTGTGCGTGACAAGAGAGAAAGAAAGACTGTGTGTGTGTGTGGCAGTGAGAAAGGAAAGGCACGAGACAAAGAGAGAGTGTGTGCGCGTGGTGCGTGCTTTTGTGTCAATGTGAATGTGAATGTGAGCTTGTTACATGGTTGTTGAACAACAGCACTTTTCAGAACCACATCCCGGGTCCAGTGGGCTGTCGAGAAGGATATCACCATCGTCTGGACATTCAGAGTGCAGCCAGCCACAGACACAAAGCTCTCAAGTAGATCAGGCCAGGCCATGAATGCTAAAACCATAAAACCTCTGCGTTGCTTGTGCTGCGCTGTGCTGCTCTGTTCCACTTAAAACAAAAAGCACTCACATTAGTCCCAGTGACCTCAGAGAGAGTAGCACAGACAGACAGACAGACAGACAGACAGACAGACAGACAGACAGACAGACAGACAGACAGACAGACAGACAGACAGACAGACAGACAGACAGACAGAGCTGTGGGCATTGAGGCAAAGTGAGTGAGTGAGTGAGTGGGATGTGGGATTCTACATCCCTCCTCCACTCATTGCTGCCGGAAAGCCAAAGACATTTCACGGCAGAGACTCTGCCTTTCTCCTGTCATTGTCTAAATTTGTTCCACTAAAAATAGAAGCCCCCCCCCCCCCCCCCCCCCCCCCCCCCCCACACACACACACACGCCCAATCCCCAACCATCGCCATCCCCACCCACAAAAAATGCTGTCTCTGAATTAACAATAACCTTGTAGTTGATGGCACTACTCACTAGATACTCCATCAGTCCAATGTTTCCTTAGGGTGACCGGAGAGTACGATTCCCCAAGGTCACACAGCACTGCTATCTGGGGCACTGGGTCTGGTCCACCTAAAAGTAGGTAAGGGAGCTTTTCTCTGAGAACGTCAGACATAGATGTACTTTAATGTGAAGAACTGTGTGCAGTCACTAGAAAGGAATCGGAGGAAGGTAAAACAGGGACATAATCTGGGACAACTTCGTGTTTTTTTTTTTTTTTTTTTTTTTTTTTTTTTTTACCTGAAGTCTTGTTCTGTCAACGCTCAATCTAATCAAATGTCTCCACCTTCAAGGGCTTTCAAAGGCAAAAACATTCTCAGGTTCAAATATGGCTTACTGAGACAGAAGTGTCCCAGTTTTCTAGACTATTCTAATAATGGTAGCAGAGAGAAAAACATTCAATGATGTAACCTACATGTTAAGATGACATTTGAGGCATACTCACACATGCCCATCCTTAGACAGGAGGTTATGGCATGTCTTATGGGTCTCATTCAAAATCAAAATCCATCGCCAATAAAAAAACACATTATTTAAGTGAAAAGCTCAATAACCCCTATAGCAAGTTGAGTACACCAAGCAACACCAAGCAAAAACATGATCCTCTCTTTTACTATAGTTAAAAGTAGTCCAGTAGGTTTTTACTGTTGTTTCAGCCATACACACAGTACATAGTGAGACGAGACAACGTTTCACCGGTTGGTGACGCACTGTTACTATTAAAACACAATATGGACAAGACAGATACATAATAGTGCGTACCTACGCCATTATGTGTGTATAAGCATGCGAAACACACTGTCCTAGACTGCCACGCATCAGCCCAGTGTAGGCACAGCCATCTCCATACATCCACCTGGGTGTGTGTGGGCCCGCTGTCTGGCTATCAGAGAGGACACGTCGGCCCATTTAGCACCCCTATGCCCTGGCCCCTCATCCTCATCTCCCACCCTGTTTGCATGTCACATTTACTGCTTAACCACTCCACTGGAGGCCCACGGCACCACTTAACATGGGTCACACAACGGCTAGACCGTGGAGAGAAAGAGTGAGTGGGATGGAGGTAGAGTGAAAGGAGTCAGAGAGAGAAACAGAGACAGAGAGAGAAAGATACAGAGAGAGAGAGAGAGAGAGAGAGAGAGAGAGAGAGAGACAAAGAGAAACTCCAGAAGGGGGGGGGGGGCAGATAGAAAGACAAAGAGATAGAAAGAGACAGAAAGAGAGACAGAGAGAAAGAGAGAGGGAGAGGTTAGAGGGGGTGACCAAGGCCCCTGGTCCCTGGTCTCAAACATGAGGCTAAAATGACAAATTGCAGCAGTGGAGAGAAAGTGCGCATGATCCCAGCAGCGGTGGCCGCGATGTAGATAAATAGCCCTCATCAGGCTTTGCTGATGTGGCAGCCCCTGAATAAATGGACCAAGCAGGAGAGGAGCAGAGAGCAGAGCGGAGTTGAGGAGAGATGGAGGGAAAGATGGAGGGAGAGACGTGGGGAGGAAGAGAGAGAGAGGGAGGAGAAACAGACCAGACTGCTGGCTGGCCTACCGGGCCGACAAAACTCACACTTAAATGTTTCCAGCTCCGGGACCGCTTGACTTGCTCACTCAGTCTCGGTCTGAGTCAGCGAGAATGTCAGTGATTCGTTATACTAAGGCGTAGGCCCCCCATTTTGTGAAACACGCACTTTAACACTTCATTGGGAAAAGGACCACATTTGTCTATTGAAGGGGAAATCGAGCTGAAATTTTAAGACAGCTAGACAATTCCCATTTGAGTCTGTCTCTTGCTTGCATGCTCCAAAGCATAGCTTGCTTGTCTGAATCCCAAAGAGATGCCTGTTAGATCTTTTGTATAGTTCTTTTGTCTAAAGTGAACACATAAAGCAGAGTATAAAGAATTTAATGATTTCACAAAACCTAAACTCTGACATTGGAAATTGACTTTGAGACAGATGGTGCGTTGGCTTTGGTAAAGACTGACTAATAGCCTCAAAGAAAACCCATTTACAGTTAGTCACAGTGGATATGTAAGCAGTACAGTAGCCTTACTTAATTACTCTAACCCATTTGTGTGGAAAGGAATCCAATTCAGCAAGCAGCTGATTTTCAGCTAAATTTAATTTGAGCTATTTTGGGACACACAGACACAAACAAACACAAGCGCGCGCGCACAGACACAGACACACACACACAGTAACTCAGTGTGCTTACACTCAAAAACACACACACACACACACACACACACACACACACACACACACACACACACACACACACACACTGATAGTATATGATTATAATTTATCTTCAAAAAATATTTAAAAGACATGCCTCTAATAATCAGCCACAGTTTGATGACTAACACTGGAAAAGTGCTCTCCCTTCACACTGGGGTGCAGTGGAAACACTATTAATCAGTTGTCAGTGTTTGCATAATTAATAAGGAGTCTGTAATTAATCCTGGTGAACTCGCGGATAGAGGCAGGTTCCGCTTCGCAGCACGAGTGCGGATGTGTGTGTATGTTCTGCCGGGGCCACCACCACCACCAGAGGTGGAGAGCTTCCCTGGGGCTGCCCTGCTGCCAGTCCCCCCGTAACGGGCGGTTAACCGGCAGGGCGGCTGTGCAGACTGTGAAGAGCCCCCGTGTCAGAGCAATAGAGGAAAAAGACCGCTGCTCAGGGGCTACACAGCTCTCTGGCCAGAAATAATGAAACTCCTGCAGAGGACAGAAATGAACTCTATCAGAGTGGGTGGGTGGGGGGATGGAGGAATCGGGGGGTGGGAGGGTGTACACAAAATCCTTCCATAATGAAAACTCGGTTGTTCCACCTGGTCTAGCCAATATGTTCATATGCTCACTGGGATATTAGCTTGAAGGTTACCTGCAGCAACACCAACTCAAGTATTAAGACAGGAAATCTATTCTCTTGCCTCAGTGCTCTCGCTCTGCTACCTGAGGCCCCCAGGGGCTTACAGGCCTAAGGTTAGATCTTTAGCTTTACTCCCTTGTACCCAGACACCAGGGATAAGATAGAAGCTTAACACAGCTTCACCCAGTCCAGATAGTCTCAATTGTGTGGAGCAGGGGTGGGGATCAGGCAAGGAATCAGGCACCTCTGAGGTCTTGAGGTATCCCTTTCATAAACCACAGCCAGTTAACCTCTGTGTGTGTGTGTGTGTATATGTGTGTGTGTGTGTGTGTGTGTGTTTGTGTGTGTGTGTGTGTGTGTGTGTGTGTGTGTGTGTGTGTGTGTGTGTGTGTGTGTGTGTGTGCTGTGTGTTGATGCCTGACCTTTACATGAGTAAGCATGGAGCAGTGCTGGACAACAGGCCTACAGGGGTCTCTAGTAATCTGCTCTCTGGGCTGCAGCGGCCTCAAGGAGAAGAAAAATGCCCGTTTCCTGATTCCCTTCTGTTTATCTTTCTTCCGTTTCCCTATGCCACCACCCTCCTTATTTCACGAGCTCTACCCTGCCTGATTTCCATGTGCAAGCAAAGATGCTTTTCATTATAACATAACAGGCCAAAGTGGTTTTGGGGAGTACAGGACAACAGTAGTAAATTACACAGCTTGGTACTATGAGGATTTTAAACTGTAGTCCAGCAAGTTGGTACAACATGTATTTTCTACATAATTGAACACTGTGATGCCAAAGTTGGTGTTGGTATCTTGACACATGGTCATGTGCTTGCATGTTAAATATTTCTAAAAGTCACAGATGGACATTAAGACTGACCTATAGTGTTGTTTAATGAAAATTAAATAAAAATAACCAACAGTGGACTTACAGTTTTTCTCAATTGGTTTGGTACATTTCTCACATCAGAATTGAAATTCTCAAAAGTTCTTGTTCAATTGTCACATCATCATGCCATTTGTGCAGATGAAAAAGGCAGTTTCCCATTGCTTTAAACAAATTGCAAATGCTTTTGTCCATCCATGCAAATGATTGTGTACAATTGTCAGTTTTTTTGTACATTATCAATTGCTTTTGTCATGCTAATCAAAATGCTTTGTTATGGGAATCTATCAAATAGTCTCACTACCCAAAACATTTAGGCTATAGTTCATCATATAAGTCTTAACATGCAAAATGATTTACCAAGCTATCATAACATGTCAAGCACATTTCTATACATTTCCATAAGACATTTGTAAATACTGTATGATCTAAATTGGTAAATTGCTTGAATCTAGACTTTTTCTAATGAAGAGAGTTGAGAAACCAATGATCAACAGTTTTCTGAATGAGCTCAAGGGAGCATCTCATGAACAATCTACTGGAAAGTATATAACCAGAGCACAATACAAAGTTACAATGGCTGACAATGGAAGGACAAGAAAATGGACAACAACAGGGAGAAGGAGAGGAAGAGGGGTGAGGCTGCATGGTGGAGGATTTGGAAGAGAATGGATTAGGCACTCCAGAAGATGCTATCCACGCTGCCGGTGTCACGTGGGTGAAAATGTGTTGCCTGACAGACAAGAATGTGACGAAGCTGAAGATCAGGATAAGGACTTAGAATTTAGGGAGATGTTCATATTTTTTGCTTACTTACTGTATGACCTATGTTTATATTTTTGACCTATGTTTACTTACTGTATTTTACCTTTGTTCTGTCCATTGCTGTCTTTTTTTTTCTTTACGCACTGGAATGTCAATGTCTGCCAATAAAGAAGTCATTCTGTAAATGTGAATCTTGTCTTTTACATTGAATCTCACACATATACATTATATGAGGTGAAATGTACAACACTTGTCATCACACCTAAACCACATTTTACATCAAAATGTCCCTTCGAAGTGCACTATTCAATTGCCAACATGACTAATGAATTTGACTGTCTTATCCGTACACAGTGACACAATGACTAAACATTCTGATGGCACTGACACGTATATTGACACAAAAACTTGCTTTTGAAGGATGAACTAAGCATTTTGAGCAAGAGACTAGCTTTTGCAGGTGATCCACAGTGTTTTGGTATTTGTCCAAACTGTTTTGAGAAATGCACTCGATCTTCTGCAACTTGCAAGAAAGATTCGAAAAATGTACCAAAGCGATAGAGAAAAACTGTAAGAGGTTTTCTTCCGACAGCAGCAATATGACCTATACATATGTTATGATGACTAATAATAAATAATCAATGTCTTTTATGGTCATAGAAATCATAATTGTGCTCTGTATCTCTGTACTCTGTTACTTAACACTCTGTGCAGGGCTGCTTTGGACAGTGGCCTTGGCCTTGGAGCACTGAGGGAAGCATTGTAAGATTCCAGCAGCAAGAAATAAAAGCAAGCAGTGCACAACCCTGAGAAGCAGAACGAGAGAGAAAGGAGGAGCGTGAGAGAGAGAAGAAGAGAGAATTAATGACATGGACTGCCGGAACAAGGTGATGCGGTAGCAGGAGCAGTGGAGGCAGAGGAGGCAACAGTGGCTCCTTCCGTGGCCAACACACACACACACACACACACACACACACACACACACACACACACACACACACACACACACACACACACACACACACACACACACACACACACACACACACACACACACCACGCATATGCCACGCAGACCTCGCACACTGAAGCAGCATGAGTCACTAACAGAGCAGAAGTCACGCTCTGTCTAAACCCACTCTGGCATGATCACACACACATACACACACACACACACACATATATATATATACATATATATATACATACCCACAGACACAGACACACACACACACACACACACACACACACACACACACACACACACACACAAGCACTCTTTGTCTCACACACACAGACTCACACACACACAGACACACACACAGACACAGACACACACACACACACATACACACACACACACACACACACACACACAGACACACAGACACAGACACACAGACACAGACACAGACACACACACACACACACACACACACACACACACACACACACACACACACACACACACACACACACACAGGGAGAGAGAGGGGGAGAACAAAAAGGACAACACCGCTGACAGTAATTAGGACAGTAAGTCGACTGCTGGAGATTCTTCAAAATTACACAGTGCTGTGCGAGTGCAGTGGGTACAGAGAGGAGAGGCCGGGCTGGGGTTGTGATGCTGCTGTGCGAGTGGAGTGGAGTGGAGTGGAGTGGAGTGGAGTGGAGTGGTACAGAGAGGCAGGACTTGGGCTGGGCTGGGCTGGGCTGGGCTGGGCTGGGCTGGACTGGGCTGGGCTGGGCTGGGTTGGGTTGCTCCCTGGCCTCCTTGCTGGGGTTGGAAATGATAGGGCAGAGCACCCTAGGGCACTGACACTTAACAGCACTCAGTACACAATAAGTCACTTTGGATATAAAATGTCGCTGTGCTCCATAAGCAAACATTACTGTTATGTAACAGCGGTCCCAGAGGACAAGGAACAGAGTTATTTTTGGCAAGGGCTTACGTGAGGAGGATGTGTGATATCAAAATCTTAAGTTTAAGCTAGAAAACACTCTTAAAGGTTAATGGACTACTTTAGCATCATCATGCTTTGTTGTTGACTTTGATAACTGCAGAAGGGTTTTGCTGTAAAAGAGTGTCGACAGACACTTGACTCCAGAATGAGTGGTGTGCCAGTCATCACACATGGTCAAGACTAAAAGTGAGCACAGTCATCAGGGAAGGCACTGCATAAAGGATCTAGAGCAGCACACATCATCGTAAACACTCAGTCCCACACAAGTTCACATTTAGTATACAGTCACAACAAACACAGTTTGTAATTTGAATATGTCTCTTAAGCCTTTTCTCCGTTTGTCCAACCAGTCGATCTCTATATGTATTAATGTGTGAAAGCCCACTATGAGCATTACTTGTATTGCACTTTTTTTTTTGCATGGGAGAGGGTTTGGAAAGGGTGTCCTGTTTTAAAACTGCACATCATTTAGGCAACTAATCAGCATAAACCTTATTTCAACACACAAACCTGGCATTTATTGGTGCATTTGGATTAAATGAAATAGTTTCAACTGAAATGAGTATACATTTTCACATTTTGTGAACTCTTGTTTTCTTACCTCTCCCCATTTAATCTTTTAATTTTATTAATCTGTACCATTATCACATACGCAGACACATACACACACACACACAGACACACACAGACAAACAGACACACAGACACAGACACACAGACACACAGACACAGACACACAGACACACAGACACACAGACACACAGACACACAGACACAGACACACACACACATACACATACACACACACAGGCCCAAAATGCATTGCAAACATAGTCCCCGAGGCTCCCACTGGTGTCTGATGCTGGTGAGCGCTGAGGCGCTCCAACAGTGTATTTGATCTGCCAAGAGTAATGTCCAGGATCGGGTTGATCCTTTGCCTAAGAGTGGAGGTACACCACTGTCACACCCTGCTGAAGTCCAGCACTCCTCAGGTGACACAGTTTAGCTTCAGGTTATGGAGCAGTCCATGGTGCTCCACAGTTTGGGTTTGATACACAGTAGCTGCACAATTTTGTTTTAATATACAGTAGCTTTACAGTTTGTGCTGATATATAGTGAGTTTTACAGTTTTGCTCTGATATATAGTAGCTCCTCAGCTTTGTTAAAATATATAGTAGGTCCACAGTTTTGGTCCGATATAGTAGCGTTACAGTTCTGGTTTGATATTCAGTGGCCACACAGTTTTATTCTGTTCTGTGACAAAATGGTGCTGATGAACGAGACAGTATGGAAGTAGGAAAAATGGGGGAGTGGGACCATGAAACGAATCAGACCAGGCTGGGTTCTCTCCTGGGTCATAACTGATGCCTGGGCCTACACATGGTGTGTGGGAGGGACACACTCTGTACTGGTACACTGCCATATAGCTCCTTAGGGTCAGGAGCACATCAAACCCAGCTCTGCTTTGGACACACACCAGATAGCAGACAGGTGCACCAGCCTTTATGTCCTCAACATAAGCTGAGTCAGCTGTATTGTGGGTAAATGAAAAAATGCAGTTAATTTCAGTCTGATGACACATACAAAATATATGATAATTTCAGACCAAACACTTGGGTAACAAAGTCACAACCCACCCTTTGTATAAGACAATTATAAGGTATCCATGGCATTGCACAGACACATACACACACACACACACACACACACACACACACACACACACACACACACACACACACACACACACACACACACACACAAGCAGTGACAAATGAGAATTCTGTAAATAGGTTTTGATGGCTATGGGTGTGTGTAGTTTTTAAATGTATTTTCTGGTTTACCAGGATAATCAGAAAAGTTGTGTTGGTGTCTCAAGAGTATTATTTGAGCATGTGAGCAAAATGTGTACATGTTTTGCTGCAATCTGTTTTATAGTGTAAGCAGCACGTTTAAATTTAACAAGCAACAAAATGGATGTTACAGCTGTTGGTGTATCTCAGGCACTTACTTTAATTATTCAGAGCTGCTAAAATGGCAGACTACACCCAGTTTATTTACTCTCCACCTATTTCCTTGAGCACTCAAAGGTACAGTTTGTACTAAATATTGACTGGACTGAGTGCATGGCTTCTCCCTTTTCTCTTGCTGTTCATTCACCTTTGACTCTTTTCTGGCATTTGTAGTTCATGGTACACTGGATTAAAAAGAATAAGTCACAGTTACTTGAAAAATTGGTGGAAACTCCTTACCTCCAATGAGTTCACGCAACTCTTCTATTTCAAGTTACATTTATTTGTACCTATACATAACTTGAAATAGGATAGTTACATTTATCTCACAAACTCATTTGAGGCAACGAGTTTCCACTGATGTTCAAGTAAATAAGCTGGACATTCTTTTTTACAGTGATAGGAGCCAGTGGAAATATTGCTCTGGACACTCACACTGCCCTCTGTCGTTATGTCGTTATGTATGTGTCCTATACATATGTATAAGATGTCTATGAGTGCAACAGTCACAAACTTATGATTGAACATGTCACTTTTTCACTGTTCTTTGTCTCCCTTGTGACTGGCATGGCTATAATTTTAAAACACTCCAGGGTAGCGCAGACAGAGCTGTAAGTAAATAAATCCAGTCAGTCAAATCTTCAGAGCAGAGGGCAGGGATGTAAATTTGATTAACTGCTTAAACAGCCTTTCACAAAGTTGAATCCAAATGAAGTTTGGACTGGTTGTGACTGGTTATTTTCTAGTTATAAAGACTGGTTGTTTAGAAAGGAAATAGATAATTGGTTTAACTGGAGGATACAACCCAGGTTATATTGGGATATAAACAAAATTTAGTTTAGATACATAAATATATTTTTATTTATTTTACAAATGTCAGCATACTTTCCACAAGGCAAGCTTTGTCACGTTCTGTTTATGTGATTTTCGAAGGTTTATTTACATTTTATTCACTTTTGAATGCCAAGTGTCCTTACTGACCGTCAAGAGTACAGGAAGTTGTGATGGATGGCAAGCTCGCGCATCAACAAAGCAGCAAAATACGTTCAAGGACTGCGTGGTGTATAGTGGTGAAAGTTAGCACACGGCTGAATTTACTGAGTTTCATTACCTGCCCCTCAAGCGATCTAGCGCCTCCAACAGGTCAAAGTTGGTGGTGCATTTAAACGTCTCTTACACACACGTAGAGCTGGAAAGGAGTGCAGTACTTAGATTGCTGAATAACTGAATACTGCGAAATTAGGCTACTGAATAACTGCGGAAATTGGGGAAATGATATTGCGTACAATATATACATTACATTCATGATTGAGACTCATACAATGCAAATTGTTTAATGTTTAATAATGAAGTTCTATCAACTTCCTCTATGTTAATCAGGTTCTGGTGACCTTTTGATGGTCTGTTTGACGAGCAATTTCTTCCAATAATGGATGTGCTAATTAGGCTTTAGTGACTATTTCATTAGAATGGTTTCTTATAGACATCCTCCCGTACTCATTTTACAATTATTTATTTATTAACCTTTTTATAATGAGCTATCATGAGCTTGATTTTCTTCACATAAGTGAGTAGACCTTTTCATAGTTAGCATAAAACCTCCATTTGATGGAAGTGGCATTGGTCAATAGAACTGGATTGCAATTAAACTGCTTTCTTTTGAGCCCGATTTCTGACTAGTAAGGGACCTGTGGCCCCCACCAGTAGTGTAAAGTCCTATTTGCTTTTTGAAAGATTCTTCTCCTTGTTCGTTTTCGTTTTCTTCTTCTTCTCATACACTTGGTCTTTTAGAGGCACTTCCTATGCATGAAATTTCATGGTCACATCATGGTCATCTATCAGGGACAAAGGATTGGCTGTGGGTGTGGCACAGAGTCCTGTGGTCAGCATACAGCTTCAGCTACACTTACCAAATTTAGTAGGTGTGTGAGGCTCACCTACTTCTGTATATACATTGCGTTAGCCATGGCCAACAGGAAGCGAGATAATTGGGGTTACGGTATGTGCGTTTGGACACATAATCAATTTTAACATGCTCCTCCTAGACGGTTTATCGGATTCGTATCAGATTTAGCGTTATTACGTCAGGATGCTGCTGATGTTGCAATGGGAGTTTTGATATGTTGTAATATGTTGAAAGGGCAAGATGATAAATTGAAATATCTTGCCACGTGAAGAGAAAAGGCGTCATTAGGTCTCAGTGCAATGAAAGATTTGTCTGACACTTCTCAGGTTATTAGATATGATGATGAAATCCAGACACCCAATATGCCTGTCTGGTGTCTACGCAGGTATACCCACACACACACACACACATTTACTTATGAATACACACACACACACACACACACACACACACACACATGCACACACTTACTCGTAAAAACACACACACGCGTGCACATGCACGCACGCACGCATTTACTTCTGAATACACACACACTCATATGCACATGCACACACACACACACGCACGCACAGTCTGCCGTACACACAACAATGTAAATCTTATCTCATAAGCAGGTAATGTGCCAAACATTCATAATTCCTTCAATGACTGGTTTGAAACTGGAAGATATTTTGCATTATGATTATGATGACATCAACATGCCAAACCCCACATATAGGCATAACCCCACCCACTGCTGATACAAGGATTTTGTTTTTTATTACTGTCGAATATCGTTCCTAGATTCTTTACAAGATATACACCGCGAATACACACACACACACACACACACACACACACACACACACACACACACACACACACACACACACACACACACACACACACACACACACACACACATAAAACACTTTTTGGCTATTTGGAGGTTGTCACCCCATGGTTGAGTGGTGAAATGTCAGAGATGTACGAGGGCCCGTTGCCATTTGCAGCTATATAATTATTCATACATTGTGTACATTAATGTTTACATGAAATATACAGGAAATTGTTTGACCGATTATATATATGTATATGAAACGCAATTACAACAATGACCTAAACACAGGATGGGGTGGGGACAGTACAAACTGAACAGAAATTAAAGCATTCATTATTATTATTATTATTATTATTATTGTTGTTGTTGTTGTTGTTGTTGTTGTTGTTGTTTATATATATAGTACAGTATGTACAAATATATAGCATTTATTGGTATTATTATTATTTTATTTTTTATTAAATCCTACCAACTCAATATAGAGACAATGGAATGTAAGAGAATTCTACTGACTGATGTCCATCAAACCACATGTTATGTCACAATGGCAGCTATGCAACATCATGCTACAACAGAACACAATTCAGTGCAAAGTAGAAGTCTTGCTCATTCTTGTTTGATCTTGTGTAGAAGTTGGTTGGTTTTGGTTTGTCTGGCGATTTAATGTGGTTTTTCTGGTTTTTGACCTGCTGCTGTCTGGCAGCGCGGCAGGGCAAAGATGGAGTAGGTCATAAGGAAATTAAGAAGAGGGTGCGAAAATATAAATTTCTTGCACTGAGGACAGAATTGGAAGCTCTGGGGGTTAACACTGATGGGAAAAAGACCAAAAAGGAATTGAGAAATCTCCTTGTAAGAGAACTGCAAAAAAACAAATTTAACAACGGAGAAGGACACACTGATCAAAACGACACGGAGAGACCAGAGGGATTTGCGTTTGCTGTGGAAATCCCTGAAGAGATTGTTCTTGTCCTTGATGACCTGGATACATTCCTAGACAAAGAATTGGAAGAGCTCGAGAGGGATGACTCCACTCTAGGTAAGAAGAAGTTTCCTTACATTAGATAATATTATCATTATCAGCCATTATTCTCCTAAGTATACAGAGCTGAAGGCACTAAGAATGGCTACACTATATAAAATGTGACATAGATGTAAACATTAAAATGGTAAGTGTTGCATTAGCAGTAACTCAATATTTCAATATTCAACTTCAGACTCAGCCTCTGAAGAGGTGAATGTGGTAGAGGTGCAGGAAAAGGCCGACACTGTGGCTTTGGAGGGAGCCAAGTACATTGTCCTGGAGGACCTGGACTCTCTTTAAGGTGAGCTAAAGACCTCAGGTCGCTATGACTTTTTAAATAATCACAATAACAGAATGAGTACGGATGACATGTGGTTATTTCCTCCATACATAGCAGAGAATATGGTTTACATTAGAGCAGATAGATTGAAATACTGTGGCAAACCTTTTGGTTTTTAATAAATAAATTCACTCCATAATATACAGATGTGGAGCGCAGTACAGGAGAAAGCATTGTGGCCTTGTTGGGCCAAAGATACACTGGAGTTCCACATCTGCTATGATTTACTGGTCTCCTCAAGAGGAGGTTATTCTCTAGCCTGGTAAACCCGCCCCTCGTACTTAATTTCATTTTGTACAGACGGTTTGGACCGGATTCTCTTGAGGGTTATTTAGTCGGCCCCAGCAAGACCGATCCAGTCAGCGAACAGAGGGTGTGTTTGTTAGCCGTGACGTTGACCTTGTGTGCTACATTTGAATTGTAGTGCGTAGGTAGGCTAATTGCATACGTGACGACCAGGTCTTAGAGATTGGGTAAAGGCAGAGGCACTTATTTTTAAACTTCAGCAGAGTCCACATCTCCAGGAAATTGTTTCTGACAGTGTCTGTTCCAGACCCTCTGTACAGAATGAAATTAGGTACGAGGGGCTGGTTTACCAGGCTAGTCATTCTCCATCCCACCGGGAGATCCTGATGGCCAGAGTGACATGAGGACTTCACATGAGGAATAATAAAAAATAAACCAATACCCAAATCCCAATTCCAGAAGTTTCATCACTTGACTATCTGTATATTTATTATGAAAACCTTTCACACACCCAGAATTAAGTCAGACTTGTTTGATATAGTTATAACTTCTATCTGTTAGAATGGCCAAGATTAGAAACAAACCTATCTTGTAATAAATAACTGCAGCAGGCTGTCAAGAATAACATCTACTCAAAGTTTGCAAACTCAGACAAACAATATTAATCATCCACATGATATCATCTGTGGTCAAACCTTGCAATTCAGCTCATTCTCAAAGCACTCTCAATGGTGGACACTATTACAGTGTTTACAATGTCAGGGTATAAACACTGCTTTGCAAAAACATCACGTTTGTAAGTTAATCTACAGACTGCCTATATGCTCTTAATGCAGGTAGAAACTTTTTCAGTACAGTTTGGGCATCACATTTGTATGGCTCCTTTACTCCCCAGCAGCTCTTTTTTTTGCTTGGATATTTTAAAAATGATATAGAGTGCACATAGGCATCAATATGCTGCACTGGGATTCCAGCACTGAAGAGGCTGCTTGCAATATTGATTCACCCGAACTTCAACTGGCTGCCCTTTAAACTCTGTTTTTTCCATCCCAATTCTTTATTTTCCTGTCTGATGCCCAAGCCCTCAAATAAAGCCTGCAGACACAAGTCACTTTCTCTGCATCTTAAACTGCTACTTGAACTTTGCTACAAATAGCTTCTGCTGCATCCCTTAATATTTCAAACTCTCACACACACTGCACTGATGGGACACTCATCATTTGCATTAGCATTTGATAATCTGCAAGCTCTGTAGTGTATGCATACTAGGCCTGGCTGGTGGAGAACAGAATCTATTTTTTTCTTACCGGAGGTCTAGTCCTTTGCCTGGATTTAGTGGTACCATTTGTTCAGGGTGGAGTCTGCTGCAGATCCATTACTTTTCTGGGATCAGTTGCCATTGTCATAAAGGGTGTCTATTGGAAAGGGTTAGGATCTTCAGACCCATAATGAGATCTTCCAAACAACTTCTAGACAAAGGTGTGGTTGGTCAAACAGGTTAGACGTCTCTGCCACCTAGATAAAGGGAGGTAATTTTACTGACAGGGCAGTAAACTCAATATTTTCGAGTATTTGAGGATGTCATCTTGGGTTTTAGAACATTTTCACCTCTTGGCATTGTGTTGAGAAAACAACTAATAAATTAGGCAAATCAGCAGATTCATAAACAATTTAAATAATTGTTAGTCACAGCTGTAATTCCACATAAATTTAAATGCTAACTCTATGCAATATTTCTACCGATAAGCTCAATAAGTGTAATACCTTTGAGGCCAAGGCCCCAAGGGTATGTTGTGGCAAGTTTACGACCTCAATTTCACATTCTTGTGACTCTACCAAATTCAGCATTACTGGTTCCATTTTTTTTTTCAAGCAGGTCTCCAGGGAACTGGCCTCGCCATGCTACAGAGTGACAACACAGTTTTCCCCCACACTCGCTTGGGCACATAACTTGGAAAAAAATGACTGAATACAACCTGCACTTACTTTACTTTAGGGTAGCCTAAGAGCATTCCTGACGACAACAATATCACAAAATAGTCTTTTGGCCCCGGGACATTAATGAGGCATTAACATTACAGCAAAAAGGTTCTAATTAAATGAAAAAAAATTCTGGCACACTTTTTTTGTCAAAATGTTTGTCACTATTTTATAAGTGCAGGTTGCATATGAGTTCACACACACACACACACACACACACACACACACACACACACACACACACACACACACACACACACACACACACACACATTTATATATACATATATATATACATACCCACAGACACACAGACACAGACACAGACACAGACACAGACACACACACACACACACACACACACACACACACACACACACACATTCACACACACACATTGGACAAGTATGGCGCATTTACAGGGATTATTAAGTTGCGCTCTGGTTCCATCTTTGTCACGGTCTCCCAGTTTTGCTATTGAATATCACACCTGAACTGCAAATGACTTCTCTGCCTCTTAATGGCATTTGTCAAATGCTGGTGATAAATAGAGGCCTAACCATACAGTCACACAGGCTACACAGGAATGCAGTGACCAGCAGCCATTTATTTTAATGTGAGTTATTCACAGTGATAAGTCACAATTGTATTGCCAACAGGAAAGTCTGGTTCCACTGTAAAGGCAACTGAAGGAATACCACCTTGCACTGAATATTAATGGCAGCTGAAAGCTTTTTTTCTGTTCTGCATCATGGGTGTGGCAAGTTTAAGAGACCTGTGGCCAAGCTGAGGCTGCACAGCAGAGAAATCATTAGTTGTTCACTAGTTTGCCCATATGAGTGCTTGTTGTACAGTAAGTATGTGTGTTGGGCTTGGTAGCTGGCCTTAGTCGTGGGATGACTGAAGCGCAGGTCATACAGGATGATGTCTGCTTGCACCCCCTATGGATATAGTGGACTTAGATGGTATAGCCACGAGTGAAATGGAGGTGGAGGAGGAGGGATAATTTGCGATGTTGGTGTGCATTAAATCTCCTAGAAGGCGAGAGACAGGTAAGTTGGTGGCTGTCAATCATCCTATGGGCTCCTCCCGAACTATGTTTAGAAAACAACATTAGTCAGGTTTGACTAGTAAACTATCCTGCTCCCCAGCAGCACATTAGACTGAGCTCATCTTTAGGTAAAACAAGGCAAGGTAAATGTATTTATATAGCACATCTCATACATAGAGGGAGGCAGTTCAATGTGCTTTGCAAAAATGTACAGTCCAGATCCAGCTCTCAGTCACTACCTGGGTTTTCATCAGTCTCCTTCATATGTTTAATGCACAGTCATAAAAATGCAGCGCAACAAAATGTGACTAAATGCGCGTTAACATCAGCTGTGTTATACCAATTAAAAACAGTGTTCTCCTAATGTAAGGAGGAGTTGTCATCAGTTGTGTTACACAGATTAAAAATGGAGACTTTTCTAATGTAAGGACGAGTTGTCATCAGCTATGAGATGAAAATGTACGGTTGTCAGAGCAACATTAATGGAAATGGCTGATTAACACTGATTAAAATGGCAACAAATGCAAATTTATGTGAAATTTCCATCAACCTCAGTTAATCAATCCTGATCTAGAGAGGCCTGTTCACAGTACAAGATTTTATGCAAAGTTCAAGCATTTCTGGTCAGGATTTCTTATTTAAATATAAAAAGAAAATGTGCACAACTGGGCACTGAATGGACCTCCTATCGTTTCCCTATCCACACTTGATTAAAATTTGTTTTAATTAGATCAATTTAGTCCATTAAAAAAAAGCCTGTGACATAATGCTCTGGAACTTTGCCCTATGCCACCACAAGTGTGTCCAGGTGATCGTGTCACCTTGTTCACTTCACCAAGACAACGAGGGAAAAAAAAAAAGAAAAATGTTAAAATGAACACTCACTTATAAAAAACTATTCTTCTGGGTTTCATATATAATCTTTAATAGAAGAATCGGGACAGGAGGTTGTCCTTAGGACAAACATGAAATGAGATTGTCAACAAAACAATCATGGATAAATAATTACCAACATTAACATCAGTGTTCTTTTTCACAGCTATGGGCCCACAGGGTAAACATCTTCAGTTCTCTCTTTCTCTCCCCTTCATTTTTGCTCAGTGCTTTTCATCTCTTGAAAAAATATGCTACAATAACATCTCATCACTCTTTCAGAGTCTGTAATCTTGTCAGTCTTGTAGACACGGGCATAATGTCTGGTATGGACTGTAGGGATATGTCCATACCAATTTCCAAATTAGCCCAATTGTCCCAACTAATTGTTCAACGTATCATGCAGATTTGAGATTTTGACAAATTGTTGTGTCCCCACCAGTGTTGACATCAAACCTACGCCCTTGCTTGTAGATAATGTAGGCAGCCAGGAGCAAGGCTCCTGGAGCATACTGAGCAGGAATATTACCAGTGAGAGGCTTCAATAACATAGTCTTTCATACGGCCCAAAATGATTAGCAGTGGCCCCAATGGCTGGCACCATACATTTACACTCTGTTAAGCCCTTAGCTAATTGAGGCTTTTAATTATACCCCAGGGAGGGAACAATTTATCCACTTCACATCATAACTCTTGATTACAAATGACTTACTATGTTTGACTTGGATCTTACTGGGTGCAATCAGTAAGATTACTAGAATGTCAAGCCATTCATTTGAATTGCTATGTGCTTGTTTTGGCTTTTAGGTCGACAGTAGGCTGGCTTGTCTTGGATAGTATGTCACTTCCTTTAAATCCCATGCACACATCTCAAGAAGGGTCTTTGCCTGTGTGAATCCACACGACACTCTTCAATCTGCTGTTTTTACTATCACAGCCATCAACTATTGCATTACACCGAGGCTGATATTTCTCACTTCATTTATAGTTTTCGGGATGCATAACGTTTTCCTTCAAATGACAGGTTTAACTTATCTTTGGTGCCATGCAGGATGTAAGTGTCTGGCTGTGCAAATTGAAGCAATATGCTATTTTCCCTCAGCCTTATTTTGGAGTCCAAACAGAAGAGGACTTAGCCAAAACATTAGGATATACACTGATTTAAGCTACACGCATTTTTTATTTATTTCTTGAATTCACACCTAAAGACATATTTTGTTTTTGAAGTAGAGTGCCTGTTCCTGGAATAACTGATAAAAGAGAAAAAGTCAGAGAAAGACTTGGCCCGCACAGAATGCGAAATATTTCTCATAAAGACGTAAAACTCTAACCAGGTAGACACAGGTAGACACCCAAGCACTGAACAGATGGCACAAGATTCACTCTGTCATGTAAGCCCCTAAAGCACAGATAGCTTTTTATATACGCATTAAGAATTTATCTTCATGATGATGACAAATATGACAAATACCGCTACAGCTTGTATAACACAGATGCCAAGATTATGATCCTTGCATAGGTCTGAATGAAGCCTAATACAGAGAAACCACACATACTATACATTATGTACACATCCTCCAAGGTGAATGTGGTTTATGTTAAAATGACAAGAATTTGTCCTCGGGTTTTGTCGGACTCTGTGTTTGCCTGCAAGGTCATGGAGTGCCGGCTGAGCTTTTGCAACTTTGCGAATTTATGTCTTTCTCCTGGGACAGAATATTAAGATACTTCAGATGCTTAAGATACTTCCCTGAGGATACGTAAAGCCAGAGTTTTGTTGTGTCTAGTTAAAGTTGATGGATCTTCATATGTGAGGACTGTGAGGGCATTTGGTAGAATAAAGACATGCCTCCTGATTGATGATCACTGCCTGACTGACACTTGACAAGCCTGAGGCTGTTACTGTATGGAGTCAGTGTGGGCACAAAGAGAGACTGTCCTTGGCTGGCAAACTTTGTGTAGGAAAAGGAGACTGTGGTGTTGTCTAAGGTTGTCTAAAATGATGTTTTGTTGACAGCTGCAAATTAACTTTTGAACAAAGCGCAGCAAGTCTCCCGTGTGGTTTGCAGGTTGTCCCCCATATTGTAAAAGTGTCAGCTAGGTGTGATATTGGCAAGTCCCAAGGCCATGTATAGCTTGTGGGGCATACCACCAACTATGACAAACCTGCAAAGCCAAGACTACATCTTTCCTCACAGACTAGACACAATATATGTATTTTATGTATAGGTGTGGGGAAAATACAAAAAATAAACCAAAGTAAACTAGAGTAGTAAAAAAGAGTTATTTTTTTCACAACTTACACAACAATTTACTCAAAATGACTTGTTTAATACAGATATTCCACAGAATCAACATAATCACAGCTGAAGCTGAGTAAAATGTCTCAAGAAAGCTCTTGATTATCCTCTTATAAACGTAATTGCTTATTCATGACCTAATTACTTGCATTGTTGTGTGTGTGTGCGTTTGTTTGCTTTTGTGCAAAAGTGTGTATCTGTGTGTGTACGTGTGTGTGTGGGCGCGTGTGTGTCTGTTTCTGTGTTTGTTTGTTTTGCAAACCTATTCACAGTATTTCTAAACAAGATTCTGTCCTGCCATCCACCGCAGGCAGACAGCATCAATCTTGATGAAGCAGGAAGATGTTTACTGACAGAAAAAATGAAACATCCTCGTTTGACATTTGCAAAGGGCCTTGAAACATCATGACTCAATTCGCCTCATATAGTGGGGGAGGAGGTGGACGGCTCACAAACAGCCTTCCTGCCAAGGGCTCAGCTGTGGTTCGCCATCATCCATGAGCCCATCGCTCTCTCGCCGCTGTATTGGTGTATTGTGTATCTGCTACAGATCTCCAATGACATTCAACAGAGGGCAAAATGTCTCACACAATACCCTGCCGTCATTGTGGCCATTATTGACAATACTGATTGGTTTGCTGGGGTTTGGAAAATGAGAGAAAATATACCCTCTGCATATTTGCCCACCACATTCTGCATTGATATATTCTAACAATATAGGGATATGACTTACTAAAGAGCTGAGATAAAAGCTGCATGGTTTTTGCCCCCCTTTTGGATTGTAATGCTATATTTTTGCACTTTTTGGAACAGTGTAAATGCATGTGCTTGTATAATAACATAAAATCCAGACTAAAATCATCAGTAAAAGGTTACAGGATCGTTCTTTAGTGACTTAAAGAAAGTAGATGACCACATAATCTGGCTTTCGAGGGCTTGTATTCATCATGTCTGTAAAGTGTAGTTAATTACCTGCATTGTTCAATACATTATACCTCACATATACTTACAGATGTGTTGCTGATAAATTGCAGTTTGAGATTGGAAAGCATGTTCCATTGTATTTAATAAGCTCTTGAGACAGATGATTGTCAACACTACCAAAACTTTTTTGTGTGCACTTTGCCTTTTCCTTAGTCACATATTTATGCATATCACACTTTGAATTTGGTGCATTAAGCCTCTGTGAGTGTGGGCAGCTCCTGGAAATTTGTTGAGGGTTATGAAACCTTCAGGTCATCTTCTCAGATATACTCAATCTCATTGTGATCATTTAAAATTGTAAATCCGATAGTACAATGCAGACAGATTCACTTCTATGCACTCTATCTTAATTGCATTTCTGTTCTTTCTGTGCAGTTAGCATAGCTTTAAAGCCATACCACATATGTGTTTCAGTTATTTACAAGCTGAAAAAAAAAACTGATTGTAATTACCTTAAGACTTAATGTTAATCAAATCACTTTTGTTAAGTGCACATAACATGACAAGACTGACTCCAACGATGCTGGGGGTTACCCACCTCTGTGTCTTGTTTCCTTAAGTGCTGTGGTAACAAGGGTTGGACTTGATGGAGCCATGCGGGAGGAACAGAGGGGTGTGGCTCAGAGATTTATGAGGTCAGAGACGGGCTCTAGCTTCACTGTGTAAAACGAAGAGACTCAACTTCAGCACTTTCTTCAGACAGAGATGGGGGTTGCAGATCAAACATCCATTAAGCCGGCAGCCTCTCCTAATCTTGCACACTTCCTGAGCTGGGCATAGGCCATTTTGTCCTCATCTGAGAGATACAAGTGAAGCAAATGTATTTTTTTGCCCTGACACAGCTTCTGGGATATAATGCCCTCAGACACAGAAAACGATTACTGTAGGTGGATTTAATCTTACAATGAAGCGTTAATTCTTTAAAACCTTGAGCAGAGCACTTGTGAACTTTTGACAATGTTTGATCATGGTAGCTTAATTTTCCGTAATACTTTTTTTAACAGTATGTCAGTGCTTTTCCACACTGCAAGCAGGATTTTGAGCTCGTAGTGCATTATTGTAGGGCACGATAGGGCATGCTGTGCAAAGGGCATTACATAGAGAAGGCGTTACATTTTTTTTTTTTTTACTTTAAGTTTTGACCTGCTGGTCTGTCTCAGCACATATACGAAACCAAGTTCTGCAAGATGTAGCACATTTAAACAGTCCAGTAAGTTCTGCTGTGTCCTTGAGAATAAACATAATATGTATAAACAAAATAGCCTCAGTTTAATATCAATTGGAATATTGGATCAATACAAGAAGTAAAAAGAGGGGCATAATTTAGTCTGACACACTACTACATCATTATTTTAAGTTTTTTTTTCTATCATGGACAAGACTCAAACAATGGCACCATCTTGTGGTGGCTTACTTCCCAACAAGATCTACACTGATTCATGGGAATCTAACATGTATGCAATAAAACACAACTGCAGTTGAGAACATTCACACTACTTCATCTCTGTTCAGATCTGTAAGAAGTACATATATAATGTATGCATAAATGAATGTCTGCTCAAATTTCAGTGTACTCTTGACACACTACATTTGGTATCAATGTCCTTATTACCAAGACGTGAGATTTGTTATCCTTAAATAGGCATTTCACCCAAGCAAATCTTACAGAGATGTCAGGAAAAGCCTGCGGGTCTGCACAAATGTATTCTAAGACATTGCTTTATAACCCAGGATTCTAAAAGGCCTTGGCATGAAAATTCATAGCCATAGTCGCTCTTTAAAACTCCCCCTTCTGAGACCACAGAGCCCGACTCAAACCAAGGCTGTCATGTCAGAGCAGCGGTCCCACACTGCACACACTGGTACATCGGGCATCAGTGGAGCATCACAGCATCAATTGGAGGGAGGCCAAAGCGAGCAGCCCGAAGGCCAGGGAGGGGACGGTCAGCGACAGGAGCAGCAGCAGCAACGGGGACGAGAGCGTGACGGGGACTCCGCTTGAGGGCACGTGCAGAGAGCCGTCCAGCTTGAGGCAGGAAGTGGCGCCGGCTTGGCAGCACTCCTGGTGACAACGGTACTTGTACGGCGAGGAGCACGGGGCTGCGTCTCTGCAGTTGGCGCTGCAGCCGGCCCTCCAGCTGGTCCTGTACTCGATCCAGGTGACTTGGCGATAAGTCCGCTTCAGCTGGGGGAGGGAACCAATTGGCAGGGAGGGATGAGTTTAGTTTCACAAGGTCAAAGGTGAAATCATATCATATCTCTGGTAAATATGCTGTGGGATAGTCAGTGATGGGCAACATATTTAGAAACTACAGTCCAGTACCACATATTTCACCATCAATTGGCTCTACATGTGTGGTTAATTCAGCTGATTTCAGAAATGGATTCTTCTACCTGGCTGAAGAGTTGTGTGACTATAATCAGCTCGCACCTTTCACTTATTGCACATTTAACTTTTCACCTTCACCAGCTACCAAGAAGAGCTACCTCAGACTTCCTTCTTGTTGGAAGTGTATATGTCTACCTGTATGTCTTATGTCTATTTATTGTTGATGTCTGTATATACTTCATGTCCATGAGTGTAGCTGTGTGTTTGTGCACATGTGTGTGTGCTTTAGTTTAAATTGCACATTTGGTGTCTGGTGAAATGCAATTTCAATCCTCTGTGTAATGCTTGTTACACAGTGAATTGACAATAAAGTACACTTTGACTTTGACTAAATTGGCTGAAAGAAATAAATGGTACTAGCTTCTAGCTTCTGAAGGTAAAAATTCTACCGGAGTCAGCCACAATGAAAGCACAGCCAGACCCTCCATGCAAGGATACAAGGATACAAGGAGTTTTATTTGTCACGTGCATAGACATACTGGGTAGTAGGACATGCAGTGAAACTGATGATTGTGGGTCTAGACTGTGCATGGGGAGTGGGGAGTAAAGTGCGTAGAATGCATTTGGGGGGGGGGGGGGGGGGGGGGGGGGTGACTACTATAAGAAGGGCAGAGGTAGAAAAAAGGTGAAGGGGGGTGGGATAAAGTGCATAAAGTGCAGTTATGGTTGGGAGGAAGAACTGGCTGTGGTGGCAGATGACGGGCTGTGTGGGGGGTGGCATGAGGCGGGCAGCAAGACTATATACTGTGTGCTGTATGTGTGCTGGGTTGGGGGGGCTGTGAGTGAGGGGGGGGCAGTGAGGGTGATGCAAGCTCCGTGTGGGGTGGGTGGGGGCTTGAGCTGCGAGGGCTGTCCTGTGTGTATGTGTGTGTGGCTGTATCTTGTGTGCTGTGTGTGTGGGGAGGTGGGCAGCAAGCTATATGCTGTGTGAAGTGTGGGGGGGGGGGGGGGGGGGGTGCAGCATGCTTAGTGTGTGTGTGTGTGTGTGGGGTGAGTGGGCCTTGAGCCGTGACGGCTGAGTCCTATGTGCTGTGTGTGAGTGTGTGTGTGTGTGTGTGTGTGTGCAGGGGGGGGGGTTGTTGGTGTGAGAGCTGTGTGTGAGGGAGGCGACGTAGGGCCGTGTCTTACATGCTTACATGCTACTTGCATGCTACTTGTGTATGTGTGTTAGGTGGGGGTGGGCTGTGTCGTGTGTGTGTTGGGGGGGGGGGGGGGGGGGGGTGTTGGCTGTGTGTCCTTTGCATGTATTGGGGGGGGCATATGCTGCGTGATGTGGGGGGGGGCTGTATGTGTGAGGGTCTGTGTGCTGTGGGTGTGTGGGAAGGGCATAACACAAGGAGCAAGGCTATGCTGCACTGTGTGTGTGTGTGTGGGGGGGGGGGGGGGGGGCTTGAACAACGAGGGCTGTGTGCTGTGGGTGTGTGGGGAGGGGAGCATAGCACAAGGACCAAGGCTATATGCTGCATGCTGTGTGGGGAGGGGGGGGGGTGTGAGGGCTGTGTGTGAGGAGAGGAGGGGGCAATGTGAAGGGGCATGGGGCATAGACATACTATACATGTATACATACTATACATGTATAGTATGTCTATGGCATGGGGCGCACTAGAGCTGTTTCCTGGGGAGGGGGGGGGGGGGCCTTAGGGCTGCGTTTTGTGTGTGTGTGTGTAGGAGGGGGGCATGAGGCAGGGGAGGGCTGTGTGTGGGCGGGGGGACTTTGCCGAGGTGGGGTTTGGGGAATCATGTGTGAGGAAGCAGAATGGCGGCGCTCCGATGACATCTGGGGGGGGGGGGGGGGGGGTGTAAAGTTAGGTTGTGTGTGCTGAGTGGTGAATGTGTGCAAAGTCAGTGTAGAAAAAAGAAGTGTAGTACGAGGGGCTGGTTTACCAGGCTAAGGTTGCCCATCACTGTGAATAATTTTGCTTTGTCAAGACAGTGTGTTGGCGATGACCTCACCTCACAGAAGTTCTGTTTCACCTTGCAAGGCTCCTCTGTGGCGTTCACATATTTGAAGCAGCTTACGCCAGCACATTTAAATTTCTTACAAACCACCGCCTGGAGGGCACAATGACCAGGTGGTAAAAACCATCAGGATTGTGTTGACACAGCCAAAACACAGAGCGACAGAGACAACTCATGGAGACTTTACGGATGGTTTACTGAAGTCAGATTTTTTTCTTTTTTATGTTTTTAATGTTTTAATGTTTACTAAACATTAACTTTACCAAAGCCAGCTCCTAACCTTAACTGCAGTTAATTAACAGGATTTCCCAGTTGGATAAAAATGATCATGTATGTAGATAGTTTACTGGTGACAAACCAAGAAAAGTTTAACAATATCAGCTATTTGTTCTAATATCTTACTTTTGTGTCAGTGTTAGTTGAGGACTGGAGTGGAGTGGAAATTCCTGTTGGGCTCAGATTATTTGAGGTGGTGACCGCTTCAGTGTGTTCATATGGAAATCCTGTAACTATAGAAGATTTTCACAATCACCACCATAGTGTCAGTATAGGGCATGGTACAAACTAGATACACAATTAAATTTGTAGGATAAATACATTTGTTTAACAGTATCATTTCACCTGGATTGAGCTTGGAAGTGAAGAAGGCTGTGGTGGAATATGCTGTTTCAGCCACGGCGGCGGTGGTCTTTGGAGCTGTAGTAGAGGCAACACTGGGCAGTGCAGAGCTGCGGTTTGTCTGAAGCTCCATCATATTTGCGGGCGTGGTCCTGGTGGCATCGATATTCACCTCTGCAGGAGTATTGACTTCAGGACTGTAAATGGGACGAGGTTTAAAATAACCCCAGTCCGAGTCCCTCTTCAATGGATAGTCCTCAAAGAATATAATGATAAACATTTAAGATTCATCAATTAGTGTCTTTCATATCAATAGCTTACACAACATTTTTTTTGAAAAACAAAGTCTTGCGGACCTTATCTTCAACTCACCTCTACATTAAGGGCATGGTAATTAGGTGTTCATTTTTGCAAGTGTCCTCTTATAGTTCTGTCATTTATGTGTGTGTATTGTATGTGTTGATAAAGAAAACATGTTGAAATTAAAATACAGATTTCTGAGTATTTTGCTTGTCTCTAGAGGGGGAACATGACTTAACAGTTTTTTTTATTTGATTACAGTACCAGTCTTGACCAATCCTACATATAACACCTTCAATGCTAGATGGCACTGAATTTGTCTGTCTACAAAGGCAAGTTACCAATCTTTGAGACATCTAATGGGTTTTGTGGCTACCACTGGGCTCAAGGCTTTTCCCCACAGGTGTGATTATTTTAGCCAGAGGGGAGATGAGGGCAGTTGGCATGGTCATGACGAGACATTTTGTGAGGAGTCCTGAAATGTTCACTGCCAAGTGGACTCCAAGCAGACAAAAAATAGATCAGTGGGTGAAAGGTGTAACTCTCATTATGAAATGAAGCAAAAAATTATTCTACAGCTGTCTACTTTTTTGTAATTTCCACTCTGACGACAGATGACACTTCCCTGGTTGAACAGTGTTTTGGTGGGCTTAGATGGCAAATGCTGACAGATTGACATTTAGACCCATCCGTTACATATGTGAAATTATTTTAAAAGATTTTTACACTGCAGTAGAAGATATTTGTGTACACATACCTTTCTGTTGTGAGTCATAAAAGTCAGGACATGTAGCTGTTTTCAAAGAGAGCAAACCTGTACAGATAATCCAGTGTTATGATGGCAGTGTTATGAAGTGTTGAATCGTAATCTATTCATAAATCTACATACATCAGACTTTTAAAATGTAGAGAGTTACATGAAGAGATGCTTACTGAGGAGAAATATAATCATCTTTACTTTGAGGTACACTCTGCAAGACACAGCAACAAACCAAAACATAAAGGATTAGACAAAACCACATGTATGACTTAATAGCTTTACTTAATTTGACATTAAAAAAGTTCCAGAGGTGAAAAAGGTTAAAACATAAACAATTTTGATTACAGTGGTTAAACTCCTATCTTTAATTAACAATTTGCCTCTTTTTGAACTGTGGACAAGTACAGAATACACCAAAGAATTCTTAGTCTTATTGCTGTACTTCACCTCCTAGAATACCCCAGAGCAATTAGCCGTCATGGTTGTTTGTTAAACATTCCCCAAGACATTTAGTCTGAGGCTAAGCCTTGGCAGCGTGGCCACTTTGTGAACCACAGTATTCACAGGGGACGGTCAACCACATCAAACAACTTGAGCGTCTGCAAAGCTAATGACAACAGCCCCTGCTGTACTTAATCAAGTCGTTTCAGTCCAAATACACTTTAATGACTGAAGTCTTGATGAAAAGAACTATAGCCTAATAGTGCGATTCTACTCCGAGCCAATTTAGACATTCTCCCCAGAGTGCATAAACGTTGGGAAACAGACTTTCTTCAGAGATTTTTTTTTTCCCCAAACTAAAACACACAAACAATGCCAAAACTATCTGATCCTTAATCAAAAGCCTGAATAATTTTGACTTCATAGCAGGTCTTACCAAGTGTCCGTGCAGCGATGCCACAAAGCACAGAGCAGAGCGAGGGAACAGTGGTGTCATCAGACCAGAGTTGCCTTCAGTACAAAAGGCTTGGCAGGCTGTCCTGTTTTTATTCCAGGGAGGGACATCCCCAGACAATTACAAGAACAAACAGACCATCTGACACTAGCAAGGACCTGATGATGGGAGAGGACATGTTGACAAGTTTGCAGGGAGCTGCACATCACGGCATGTGAGATTGAAAACTGTGGTGCTTTAGTAGATTGTCAAGATTGCAGACAAATTATATTTGACCGGTATTGCCATGAATAAGTTACACGGTTCAAAGCACCAACAGGCAAATAAATCATTCGACTTCATTGTGCTGTCTTAATGAAATATATCACAGACAAATGTATAACCTATGGACTGAAGTTAATTAAAGTCGGTTAGTAATACCAAGAAAACACACCAAGGCTGAAAAAGATCACAGAAAAATTTATTAGATGAAGCAAACCATCATTTACAAAACACATCCCCATCTTACGTGAGCTACAGAGAAGGAATGGAAAAAGACTATTTATCATTAAAAACAACAGAAATATATCTTTAAACAACATAGAAAATTGCTTGTGTGGGGACACACAATGGCATTTGGAAATGGACAGCTGCCATAATGCAGATGACCCATTGTGTGTGTTTGTGCCTGTGTGTGTGTCTGTGTGGGAATCGGGAATAGGTTCCTTTCCCCTCACAGGCTTTTCTCTCTTTCCCTGTTATCTGGGTTATATCGCCTTGCTGGCCTCGACAGAAGAGCCAGTTCCCGTCAGCTTGTTTTCATCTTGTCCGGTTGTTCTACAACAGACCCTGCCTCTTCAGATCCTCGTAGGTCTTCTTGTTGACCACGTTTCCACTTGAGTCTTCATACTCCTCCTGTGGGCATCAACACAGTTAATGAGATCATGATGGGCACAACAGATTTAATAACATGACACCATTACAGGCACAATATTTTCTGCAAGATCAAATTCTGACCACTGCAATATGTAAACTGTATGGCTTGACTCACTCCATCAAAATCCTATGACTTTTTTCACAGAATTCAATACCACTTTACAAATCAATACAATAACACAATTCAGCCGTATAACAATACATTTACAAGTTACATTTCTGACACATGTTAAATGTTGTTATACAAAATATCATTGTATCTTTCAACACAATAAGACATCTCCAAGACAATTTATGCCATTTTCCACACAACACTAAATAAACCAACGAAAGAGAAGAACTACCAACCTCTGTGTCTGGCTGCCACCTCTCTGATGCCTTCTGTGACTTTAGTTTGGCCCACACTGTTAGTAAGGGATAAAGTTTTAGCAATTCAAATATCAATGACTAAGGACTCATTTATGCTTTTATGGAAAATCAGCACTATAGGTATGGAGTCTCTGCATCACTGAGTAATGCTTCACCAGCAAGCAGCATGTTGTGAATACTGGACAGTCTTAAGCTTGCCAACATAACCTGACTGGCAGACACCATAAAAAAACCTCAGGTGCATTTTTGTGTGAATAACAAATTTTAGGATATAACCAACTATGTGCACTTCTCTGTGACTTTGCAAGAAACAGCCAGACAAATCACAGAGTTATTTTAAAACCACAGTCTATTTTTATTTTTTATTTAACCTTTATTTAACCAGGAACAATAGAATGTGCTGGGGCTTGAAGTAACAGTGATTCCCATTTGTCATTGTAATTACACAGCACACAGTTCACAAGACAAAATCCAACCACTACATTTCACCCATCACACACGTGAACAGGGGTCCACCATGACAATGGCGGCCGGGTAGCAGTGTGTGGGTCCGGTCACAGGTCTGTTACCTTACCTGGTGGATTCGAACCTGCAACCCTCCGGTAACAGGTCCATTACCTTAACCGCCAGGCCACCACTGCCCCAAACTATCCTTTTAGTGATGTGTTAGGCCAAAACTCAAGAACGCTGCTGGTGTACTTACATGAGACAGCGTCTTCAATCTGGGTCACATTGGCAAAGTGGGCCGTATTTGGGATGCCCAGACAACGCATGCCATGAGCATGACGCCATTCCTGAGTGGAACACACAAACAAAAAAGCTCAAGTTGACTGTATGTAACGCTAACATCAGATAACATTTTTTGAACTCCCAAACTAAACACTACAAACTACAAACAGATGTTTTATTTTTCATGTTTTTTCCTTCCAGGGATGTCTCTTCTAAAGGGACTAATATATCCCACATTCCTAGCAGAAAGGCAACAAGGGTATCATATTTTACTTTGTTTTTGAGTTTGTATTTGTGTCAAGGACTACAAATGTGAATTAGCCTTAGGCTATACTCTGATTCAATCATGTACTGTGCATTGTCCCTTTTAAATCAACATGTACATAAATAGGGACCTGAGGATATGTTTTGGTTGTGTTTGTCTTCTGCAAGATTCACTCACAAAGAAAATACAAAACAGCATACTGATCAAAAGCAATATCAGATACAAGGCCACAGGGGCTAAATCTTGAATAGCTCAAACTGGTTTTGGCACAGGTCTCCTGAGCTATATGAGACACAATGCTGCAGAACTGTCTGTTATTATGTACCTATTCATGCATTTTATAAGCATACAGACCATTGGCCAACAAGAGAGCTAGAACTGGCCTTTTAGTCAAAATTCTTGTATTTGTAGTCCTAAACCATATCTAAAAACTAATAAAAAAACATTATTACTGCTCTATTGTTTCAACTGTTTGATTTGAATAACCAATTGTGTTCAGTCTTTCAGGTACGTTTTTTGGTAGCACTTACTGCAAAATGCCTCTGGAAAGCCTTGGGTCCGCGGTAAGTGTAGTTCCCACAGATCTCACAGTTGTAGTTGATGTTGAGGCCGTGGAGCTTGTAGAGCCAGTACGGTATGGGCTAGATCAAACAAACACACTTTACTCAAGATGCACAACGGCTGAATCCTATACTGGCAAACAAACAAGGAAACAGGACTCAAGGATTCAAGGATTTCAAATCACAACATCTCTCCTCCCCGTTTATATAAATAGTGAGCTCCAATTATTGCTAGTTCTCAGTTTCTGAGTATTTTTTTCAATACCTAAAGCCAGAAATGAAAAAATGTCCCATTTCTTGGACACCCAACCAAATATGTCTGACCTTGGTCAAAGAACCCAGAGTAACTCACTTGCCAAATGGAACGCATTAAACTTAATTTTCCTCTGTTTTTCTCTGCAGATGTGATGCCATCCTAATGTCTGAATCTCAGGTCCCAAGCCAATTGGAACACACTATCATACCATATAAAAACAACTCCAGGATCTCAATCATCGTAGCAACGGTGATCATGTGATTACAAGGCCGCTCCTACCTTGCCATCCCAGCCCAGGGGCAGGTTCTTGGGGTTGTAGATGATCTCGTTGTCCTCGTCTTCGCTCTCACTCTCGCTGGGCTGCTCCTCGTCCTCCTCGTCACGCTCCTCGCCGGTCCGCGCCTGCTTCCTCTGCACGTTCTCATGGGTCAGCTGCCTCTGCTCCTGTGGGTCAAACACATGAAACAAGCATCACATTAGGCCCGTACACATCCCGTTAGACCCACACACATCACAATAGCCCTGTACATATCACATTAGTCCCATACACATCCACAATGACCAGCTATGCATAAAACTGCATGTAAATCTCATGGTGGTACTGTTTGATTATAAAGAAGGCAGTGCAAAATAGGCAAGGGTTACTAAATTACTAAATCTATCATGTTAAATTGAAATTGTAGGGAGATTGAGCATGAAAATAACGCCATGCCTGACCTCTGTATCACATGCTTGCTTCATACCTAAACAAACTCATTGCCTCCACTCCACCCAGACTTCCACATAGTAATCTGTTGCCATTTTAGTCAGACCCATCCACTACACAATCATGTTGGATGCATTACACATGATCATTCAGCTCTTTCCCTGTTACACACAAGCACGTCATCCCCCCGCAAGCAGTAATGGCTCAATAAATCGCTTCTGTAGGGTGGCAAAGGTGTTTACAATGACACCCTAAGGGACCACAGACTTGTGTTAGCACTAAACCGACCATGACGCATGATAGGCTTTTAATGTGCCATCTTATTCCTCTACAATACAGCCATCAAAACACTTCACAATAATCACAGATGGTGCACTTCAAATACAATTTAGGGAGAGTCTTTACCATTCAGTAAATAGTGAGAGCCATATCACTGCTGCGGTATGGCTGTAAACATGCATTCAGAGCACCTGTAGTGCACTGATCTCCAGTATAACACAAAGCCGTAACAGTGCCCTCTATTAGTGGACGAATTGCTCAGATTGACTCACCCCAACAATCTCCACATATTCATATATCTGAGCCTCCAGAAAACCAATTTCTTTGTTCCTTTCAGTGTCTCTGAAAAGAGGAAAGAGAACAAGGTTACAAAATGCACCATGCGCTCAATTTCATTCAAGCTGCACTGCACTGAATGTTTTTTAAAAAAAAAAAGAGTGACATGTTCTTACTTTTTGGGGCCTTTGGACTTGGGGTGCTTTGCGAAGAGGGAGGGGTCCAGAGACTCCATGGATTTGCCCTTAGTGCTGAACAGCCTCTGGGCTCGTTCCTCCAGAGTGCTACACCAAGGGCAGGAAAGTTAGACTTTGGGTCTTTCAACAAAACATTTTAGGGATATTATTCCCTTCATATCATTTTTTATTACAAAAACTATTGAAGCTTCTGATCATGTAAATATTAACTACAGCACCGAATCAGATTTATTTCTGAATGGCAAGATTAAAAAGGGGCATCTGTTATTCTGATACATGCAAAAAAACAAACAAACAAACAAAAAAAACACAAGAACTTCAGCTATACTTTACAAATATACAGTGCATATATGCATATCAGTATCTCAGAACATGACATTACAATCAGTATTCCAAAAAGTGAAAATAAAAATAATAATTTAAAAAAAAAAAAAAAAAAAAAAAAAACACACGCATACACCGATGACGAACAGACTATTTTTTCTAACACACAAGAGCTGCACTTACCCTCCACACTTTAGCCCCAGGGCCATGAGGGCAGACTTGAGCCTGTCCAGCCCCAGAGAGGCCAGCTCCTGTGGGGACACACAGTCACACAGTGAGGCGCCGCAAGAGCAGATGGGTCTCAGGAATAACATACGATGGATCGCACCTCGCTTATTTGTGCTGACTGAGGGGGACACACTGCACTGCTGCTGTCGTCATTTTAAAAGCACGGCATTCCGGAGCTGAGTTCTTACAATGTTACATGGACTCCATTTCAAGACAAAATTAATTATGCAGTTAGGGAAATCTACACAAAAATAGAGTCAACTAAGTTATGTTAGGCACGCCATTTTCTAATCAAAAGAAAAACTTTGAAAACCATCACTTTACAGTACAGTGCTACATCACAGTGGCTACACAAACCTTAATTAGTGGACAATTATCCTATGACTATGTAAGCCTAACCAGTTTCCCTTAGTTTTAAAGTCTTACACTTTTTATGTAGTAAAAGCATGTACACTACTCACAAAACCTTAAGAATATTTGGGGTTTGGAAAATGTCAAAACTTCACACTACAGTGGTATTACATCATAAAACTAGGGCATTTAAGTAGAAGCATGCAATGGTGATTTCCTCATCTCAAACAGTTTAGTAAAAGAAAAGCCAGTAGTGGGTATGTAACAACAAAAAATGTCAATGTCTCAATACCTTGTCAGTTATTATGTGTCATCTTGGTGTCATGATGTCAAAATGTCAAACACCATGGTGAGGAAGACTGTTTAAATACCAATTCTAATCGAACAAGGAAATGTATTGGCCGATTCCTAGATTTATTGGTCGATTCAAACACCTGTTGTGAATTTTGCCATTCTAAACTGTTAGAAAACAGCGAGATGTGCAAAAAGTCCTGAAACACTGAACTGTTGGACAGGTGCATTCAAAAGTTTAGACAAGGTCACATTAAGTTCATCTGTAAAGGTTATAGTGCATTTTAAGTTCATCCTGAAAATTCAGCAGAAAGCCAAATATCCCTTTTAAATAACTTTGTGAGTAGTGTATGTTCTGTAATGCGCTGCTGAACACAAACAGAATCCTACCTCCCAGGAAGAGAAGGCAGAAAGGTCCAAGTGAGCTCCAGCATGGGTTAAAGCACTGCTCGTCTCTTTCTGATATGCAGAGGACAAACACAAGCACACACACACACACTTTAGTGGTACAACAAACAATAACTCGACAGATAATACTTCCACCTATAAAAGAAATCTCTCTATGAAGTGATCACAAACAAAAGACTACAAACATCCAAAATCAACATGAAAAATTCTATGAAACAAATCAGTTACAACATCCTCTCTTCCCAAAGGTGTTACAAATCTCACAACTTATGTTCTAATATGGTCATTCGGTGTCAAATCATGACACTTACTACAGACTTATTACTTATTACTTATTACAGTCATATGAGAAACCCACAGAACTGAATTAGCAAGTGTCTTGCATCAATATTAAGGGATATTCAGACTAAGAATGTTTGAATTAATTGGGGTGGGCACTATACCTTTAACAGCCCCAATTAACTGAAACTTTCTGGATTCCTCTAATATTGATCCAAGAAATGTGCAAATTCAGTTCTGTGGGTTTCTCATACGACTAAATCGGCATGCCACGTTTCGTTTCAATCGGTGACAAGTAAGTCTAAAAGTGTCCTGATTTCACACTGAATCACTCAATAGTTTCATACTAGTGGGACACATTCACACTCACCGGCCATCCTGGAAAGGTGCCACCCTCCCACTTCTTCTCAAACTCCAGAAGGATTTTTCCATACAGCTCGTTCTGGTCCAGGAGTGGTTTCACGCGGTCTGTGTACTCCTGCAGATACTCCAGCAGCATCTCCAGATACCTGAGAAGACGACAGCATTTCAGTTCCTTTCAGCACACAGATCTTACAGTGTTCTACTTACACTTTCGTCTACCAAAACCTAGAAGGAAATCGAAAGTGCCATCTCTTCATGTAAATAAAATAAATGTGGAGACTTCAAACATATGACATGATGAAGTGATTGAACCCGTTTTAATTGATCTGTAATCATGACATTACTGGAAATCACAGTACAACAGTTACATGCAGTGCGAACATTTGTACCCACCTTTTGTACTCTGCATTCTTCCTGTCTTTGGAGATGTCAAACAGCTGATCGAATGAGGACAGATAGGAGAGGTAGTCCAGTTTCTGACAGAAAGAGGGAAAATGCACCTCAGTACCAATCTGATGATGGGTCACATATACGCTTGGTGTTTTAGTACTGACAGGATTTCTATTGGTGAAATTCCATGAAGAAAGATTCATTCATTTCCATAAAACAGCCTTTTAGACATTTTTTTGCATCCAGCCATTTGTGGCAATGTTGACCAGTTTGGGGAAAGTGACTGTAACTGAGATTACGACCTGTGGTTTTCTACATATAGTACTTGGCTGCTAGGCAACTTGGCGCAGAATCTATTATGGCTTGAGCAAAAATGGAGTGGTTTGGCATGGAATGACCCATAGGGAAGCAAACCACGAGCCTACCTCTGCACCCTTCAGGTTGATGTACTTCAGGTAGCAATCGTGCAGGTCCAGGTAACGGCCATATCCCTCCTCATCAGTAAACTCCACAAGATCTAAAGAAGACATACCGCTGTCAGTAAATGTTCCCCTTCCATGCTAAAAGAAGCAGGCCTGGAATATGTTGTTGACAGCATAGAGCAGTGTTTCCCATACCCAGATGACATTCTAGTGCCCCGCCATAGCCAAATTTGGGCCGCCATACTTTAGAAATTGACCATAGATTTTATTTTGCAAATGAATGTCAGTATTTCCCCTGTATGCATTTTAAATGATTAGCGCTGCCAAAAATGTTTATTGTGATTAGTAAAAACACATTCAAAATAATGTGTTTCATTTGCACAATTGGTAAGCACTGCCTCAAAATCAGTGCAGTGAGCATGCATCTATTTTTTCGACAATGCGATTACATATGCTACCATGCCATTATAATTAGCAATCTTTGGTCAATTAGTAGCATACTGAATCAGCTGGAGAGCACTTAGTGAGACTCAAACAGATGGTAGAGCACTGTGTGTAGCAGAATGCTACGCGAGAATGTTCCCAGCAGAATGTTCTGCTTTGCACTGTTGTCATGGTAAAGCGACCCCACTGTCCCAGCACCAGCTTCACAGTGAGTGTGCAACCAAACACTTAGGAAAGCCAAATAAATAATAAACGTGTAATACAGTGGCAGATCAGTATTAGTTTCTATTTTTGAAAACTTTAAGAAGTAACTATGTCTTTACTAGTAGTGTATTTATCACTCAATGAATACAAAAATAACCCACAAACAAAAGAAAATCTAAGTATACTATGGCTCATAATTTGGCCCTCAAAATTCACCCGATTTATGCATTTGAATGCAATATACACAAAATTTCTACCCCCAGACCCCCCTACAGTCTCCAAAATTTCTGCAGGAAACACTGATGGCGCCTTTCATTAGAAGGTTGACACAGGCTTGGCAAAAAAAGGCATATTTCGCTGTTTTTGCTATTCTTAACTGAATATTTCTTCAGCTCCAGAATATACAACTCATAGCGGTGATTTGAAATGTGCCCAACATACTTATTTAGTTTATTGGTGTTAGCTTACTCTGTGCCTCCTCGCTGGGATTGTCCCTTGCTTTCATTAACTCATCAAACTCCACAGACATGGGAACACAGATCTAAGAGAAAGAAATGTACACATGAGAAACATGTACACACTAATGTCAAACATGCATGGAAATGCTCATTGCTAATCTCACCTCATTCGGGTGTTTGCGATGGAACTCCTTAATCTGTTTCAGGCGATTGTAGAACTCCGCAAACTCGTTTGGACCCGAGATGGCGTTGAGCTCATCCTTCCTCATACTACAGGGGTATGAGAAAAGACATTAGTGATAAAATAACACATTGATGAAGGAGTGATTTCCAGAAATTCTCAACACTTGACTCCAGTTATTTCAACCGATTTCTCCACTACATTATATCGGAGATACACCTATGATCTTGTCGAAAAAGGTGTCCTGTCAACTCACCCATCCTTATCCTCGTAAGAATCCCTTAGATTTCCACAAACTTCCATGTATCTCTACAACCAAAACAAAAGGTATAGCGAACACATTACCACTGGTTAGTTTCAACAGAGGAACCCCACGCTGACTGAAATTTACAAACATCTTTTTGTAACCATGAAGACTTTACTTACATCCAACATAGCCCTGGTTCGGTGATCGGAATTTATTTGATCTCTTAGCTGTTGGGGAGAAGTGAGTTACAATGTTACTTTATAATTCCCAGCCTTTATGGTATCAACAGCAACATGGAATTTATGCTTGCTAGGTATGCTAAAAACATTTAATTCAATCGCCTAGCTTAGTGGCTAACAAGGTAATGTTAACCAGCTAACACTTTAGCATACCGTCGCTTTCTTATGTAGCATCTCTTTCGTTTTGGCGTCCATCAGCCTCTCAATTTCCTCGTGATATCTGCGTTGCTGTTCCAAAATTGTTTCCATGATTGCTGTGAAACAAAGCACTAAACACCCTGTAATACGAGTACTATTTTCAAAGATCACCGGCCTCCCTAGTACACGAATTTGCGGGAGCTTGCGATGTTCGTGCGTGAGAGTAGTACGGAAGTTGGTGCGCCGAATTCTGTACGGGACAGAAACCTCATGTTGAAAATGAAAGGTTCCGCAAGTGTGACTAGCTTAAATGCAGCAGACAGATCTCATTTGCAGCTTATTTTGAAAACAATAACTCAATATTTAAAGGGGCTGGGAATGAGTTTTAGAAGCCTCCGACCCTTAGATGTATTATGTAGCTTTTGTGCATGTATACAATATGCAAACTCCTAATGCATTTTTCTGACTCAAAATGTATAATTTTTCTCACGTTTCTTATAGGCTGCAAGTTGATGTCACATTGTCCTGGCGTCCTAAACATCATGCTCTTTAACCAGTAAAGCAACAACACAAGAGAGTTTGCTTATGTAAAAGCATGCATGTTTGCAATGTAATCGTTATAAGTGTAATCGTTGTAAGTGTTTTAGTGAGAGTCAGGTGAGACTAAATAACGTTTTACAGCATGAGAAAGGCCACGTGTTTTGGATAATGAAAGTATAGCCTAATTATTCTATTCTATTCTATTCTATTCTATTCTATTCTATAGTATAGAATCAACAGTCCAAAGAAATAGGCCACTAGCAAATGTTTGACAAGAATAGACAGAATAGACATCGATGTGAAACTACGACACACGTCCTTAAAATGTGTTCCTTAGCATGTAGCTCCATCTATTGGGATATTGGGATCTATGTTTTTATATGTGTAATTCACCGTATACACAGGTATGAATGCTGACACCCTCTTGTGGACAATATCCTGGAGTCTAAACAGATACCCTGCAAATCATTTTCACGAGACCGGTGCTGCCCCAAATTCAAGCCAGTCCACTCGCTTAGAAATGAAACATAACAGGCTGTTGTAGAAATCATGGTCTTATGAAGTTAAATGTAACATAATTTTCAACTTTAAGTCCAAAATAAGCTAAAATAATGCCTACTGATAGAAAGGATTTTACATTCATGCATATGACTTCCAATTCTTCACATAGGTCGAAGTCTTAATATGAAATGATCTATTATGGAACATTTATGATTCTCCTTCTTCAAATGAAATAAATATAGTCTTTAATTCAGACATTTGGGAAACTGATATATCTTTGTTGCACTGCCCTCAGAATAAAAGGATAGGCTAGAGTAATCAGTTTTCAGTAGCTAACAGGCTGAGCTGTTCTTTATGCGTCCGAAATTTGAGCAAATTACTATAGTTTTCCCTTTAGTTTAGCCTACAAGCCTCTCCTCTACACACACACACACACACACACACACACACACACACACACACACACACACACACACACACGCCTAGACACACACACACACACACACACACACACACACACGCTTCGTGCGCGCACCCGTGGAGACGGTGCTTAAGAGCGCGCTCGGAGGCGGTCCGGTTGCCTCAGAATTGCTCGGAGATATCAGCGAGAGAGAGCGACAGCGAGCGGACCTGCAGTCATAGCGGAGCACATATTTCGGAGTTGATCACAGAGATTTCATATTGCTGTCGGCAGCTCTTGACAGGTAAGCTCGGTAGTGTTTTGGCGTTTTGGATCTTAGCCAGCCTAAAGTACGCCGTAAATGACCACTGGATCCACGGGGCTTCTTCGACTGGGTGGTGGGGTGTTCTCTTGTCTTTTGTGCCGATACAGTTTTCGCACAGTTTTCTTCCTATCAGCAGCGTATCGTTTTCAGACGTTAACGTGGGCTTTGATGGTACTGTGCCGGGGAGATTAGTTGATTACAAGACCTTTGCTGACGATCAGGGGCATAGCTGCCTTCGTGAAAACAATCCAGACCGACAGGCGAGTTCTCCGACGAATACATTCAAGGCCTCTTCAATTATCTCCGTCACAATTCTTGGGGCTTCTCTGCTCAGCGCGCTGACCTTCCATGGCAGCGAGTATTTTGACAGTTCCGCGTGACAAGTGAGACGAAATATTTATACAGCATAGGGCACAGAGCTATGCCGCTCACATCGAGGGATTTTCCCTCGCTCCCCCTTTCTTTTCAAATGACATGATAAATAGGATTACCTAATCAATTTGGCACAGGAACTCTAGGTTACTCTAGGGTAGGTTACGCATAATATCTCTTTATAACAAGACGACCCGATTCATGATGTCATTTTCTCACATTGAATAGTAGGCTATCTGAGTTGTCTTTTTGTGACTAATAACAACCATCACCACCAGTGATCTGAATCGACTATGTCATCTGTTTCATGCAGTTAGATGGCGATTTTATGGCTCCGGTGGGCATATTAAATGTGTGCAATTTTCACCTGCACATTTAATAGACTGAAAAGATACAAATCTTTATTGTGTTCACCTTATGGTATAACAGAATTACGGTTTCCTGCAGTTTTATTTGAGTTCTAATCATCACTAGGTAAATTTATTTACAGTCACCTCAAAACTGCAAGGTTTTATTTATCTATTGGATCATCAAAATGCCGTTATTAGGCACCAATCACAATTACAAAACAAGGGTACTCTTATTAGAGGTTTAATTCAATATATTTACTGACCTATTTCACTGTGGCCCAGTAGCCCGGACTTCCCTGAAATAATTCCATTTGTTGTTTAATATCCCTGAGAGGATGGACTGACTACTAACAGCGATTGAATTTCAGTGCTTTGGCATGAATTGCAGGTTACAGTGAAGTGCTATTGTGTGATCTGTCATATTACTCAATTTGTTCTGATCTCATGTTACGAATAATAATAAGTTATGATGCAATGTGGCTCTTGTGCTGAGATTTCTTGGCATTCCATTCACACAGTAATCAACTGGCATCTCTTATGAGAGAGTAAAACTACTGCATCAGTCTTCTCACTGAACTGTCATGAGGCAAGTAGCACGCAGTAAAAACGCTGGGGTGTAATTCGATGCAAGTGTACGTCTACACCGATGCTCGGCCTTTGGCTGGGGATGCTTCTCAGGTCAGAAACCCGAGTTGTGTCCTTATCCAGCCTTTCTGCGTTAAGTATAACCCTAGTCTTTCTTTACACCTGCCCAAAGAGCCTGTGGTTCCACTCTGTCTTTGTAGTTTCTAGTGGCACAAAACACAAATCTGCTGCCTGGCTCGCCATCCTCGTTTCGCTTTGAGAATGAATGAACCTTTGTCACCTTGAAGCTCTTAACACTCTGATGGGAAATTGAATTTCACCCAGCGCGACCTTGTAGGTAAGCCTTGATTATGGACAGAGCTCGTGCGTGATGGACTCCCTCAGGAAACATTACCCGCCTCATCATTATGACCTTTGAAAAGCCCTTGAAGGCAATAATATCTCATCTTGAATGTCCTAGTGTCTGCAGAGCTCTGTCCGTGATGTGGAAATAAGGGACGTTATATCTACATTGAGGGACTACAGCTTAAAAATACCAACAAGAGTCACAGAAGAAGAATAGGAAGTGACTCATTCCAAGGAGATTTCCCAGTCTCACCAAATGTCCGTCTCTGTCTGTCTGTCTGCCTGTCTGTCTGACTGTCTCTCTGCCTGTCTGTCTGCCTGGCCTTTCTCACTTGTTAACATTCCTCTGTCTCCTATATCTCTCTTCCTCTTTTGTCTCACTTGCTTTTTTGCTAATTTCTTCTTCTGCTTCCTCCTCTGCCTTCTTCCTTGTGTCCTTGTTCTACTGTCACTAATTTGTTCCACTCTTTCTCTTCCTCCCCCTCCTCTTCCTCCTCCTTGTCCTCCTCCTCCTCCTCCTCCTCCTCCTCTTCCCTCCTCCGCATACCAGGATGTCCAGTGAGGTGCAACAAAGGCTGGATGACAGCCCCAACACCAGCGGCGGTAGCTCGGACGCCGAGCAGAGAGAGACGGCCCCGGCCGAGCAGCCTCCAGAGCGCGAGCGTGAGCGGGATCAGTCCCAGCCAAAGAAAAAGGAGGCCAAGATCTCCAGCAAGACCGCTGCCAAACTCTCCACCAGTGCCAAGAGGTAGGCCTGCCTGCTCCTCAGGAGCTCCCCCACTCCCCCCTCCTCCGCCCACCCCCTTGCATGCAGTCACAGCCTGGGACCATGGATCACAGAATTGGAATCACAGAATCTCCGGAACCGATTGAGTGGGGTCCAAGGAGGAAGTTTGCAAAGGGTGAAAGAGACCAGCTAGTTTTTGTCTTCTGAGTGGAGGAAACTGGTTTTCCGGTGAAATATTAAGAGGGTTATGTTACTGTCAGTCGGTTTTAGTGATTTTTGGTTGCTGGTTTTTGGTTTTGTGTCAACAAAATCAAATAGAATGGAGAGTAAAAGAGAAGCGTGTCCCCTTCTGTTTAACCCCCCCCCCCCCTTTTTTACACACACACACACACACACACACACACACACACACACACACACACACACACACACACACACACACACACACACACACACACACACACACACACACACACACACACACAGCACCTGCCCTGAGTAATACCTAAGTTAGCCTGTGTGTGTGTGACTGCTCTGATTTAGCTGTGCACAGTGTAAGAGGGTGTAAATCTCAGGGTTTGGTGTCAAGCAGGAAAGAAATCAGGGAGTGCACGTGGAGGCCCCCGTAGTACCTCTGAAATGTGAGGTGAAGGGCTCCGTAAATTAGCCCTCTCCCCGGTGTGCTGTCTCTCTCTCTTTTTCTCTCTCTCCCTCTCTCTCTCCTCCCACTCTCTCTCTTCTCATCTGTCTCTTGCTCTGTCTCTTCTCTCTTGCCCTCTCTTTCTTTCTCTTTTCTTTCTCTTTCTTCTTGTTCGCTCTCCCGCTCTCTCTCGCTCTCTCTCTCTCTCTTTCAGCACAGCAGCCCCCCAGTCTCACCAGTGGTGGAAATGTGCCACCTCAGGAGAAATAGCGCAGATCAAATGACACAGCATGCAGCCGAGCCCACAACCACTCCATAACCATAGCAATTTTATTACAGCCATTGCAAAATATGTCCCTTTTTTCTCTCTTCCCCACCAACACCCCCCCACTCCACATCCACCCCCCACCGCCAGCCCCCCATCGCCCCTCCTCCCCCCCGCCTCGTCTCGCTCCAGTGCACCTTCACCACCCAACCTCCTCAACCCCCACTCGCTTCAGGGGAAGAAGACAGTCCTTTCTCCTCCTGCTCTCTGTGATGCGTAGGGCTTTAATGTCGACACAGGTGCAGAGGGGATATCCGCTGCTGTCCATTTGCTGTCCAGCTGCTTTAAGTGGGGTCAAGTCAGTCGTGTCTTCCACGTGTGCAAGCTGTCTGTCCAGAGAGAGAAAATAGAGATAGAGTGAAGGAGGTGGATAAAGGGAAGAGAAGACGAGAGGAGAGTGAAAAAAAGAATGTGAGAGAAAGAGCTGTAATTACCTGTAATTACCTTGTAGTAGACTTGAGAAATTAATGAAAGGACTGTCTGACGTAATCGCTATATTAGAATTAGAGGGAGAGCAGTGGTGTGATCATTTTCTTCTGTAACATTTAAAAGGTCTTACAAAGGCTTTTGTCTCGCTCTAAATATATACACACTCACACACACACACAAACACACAAACATGTACGCACACACATACACACACACACACACACACACATACACACCTACTCGCACAAATTCACAAGCCCCCCAACCCAACCCCCCATAGCTCTGTGATTATCTCCAATCTAACGGTGCAGCAGCTTGTTGTCAGATGAACGAGATAATCGATACGTGGTCATAGCTAAGTAAGCTGCTGCCAATAACCAGATCTACATGCTCCTCCAGTTCCGAGCACATTCATAGAGCTGCTTCTAGAGTGTCTGCACGCTGTTGCAAGATATGTGGTAAGATTACACCATTGGCAGCATGATCCAACAAGCCCACAATATTTGTTAAGTCATTAGATTTATGAAAGGGAAAAAAAATATGAAGATGTGCGATGGCCCACTCAGTTGAATGGCCCCACAGTTATGTAATAATAATCAGATTGTGGTTGTGAAATCGAACACTCTTTTCTCTCGCCAGTCCTGTAGATGCCAAAACAGTTTATATCCTGGCCTCTTCTTCCCTTCTGGTAATGCTGTTACACAGGTGGACATAGTGATATCAAATAAAAACCCGATTGAATGAAAAAAACTTTTTTTTTTTTTTTTTTTTTTAAAGCAGAGGGCTGTGATTGTGTTGCCGTGCACACAGGGATTCCGGCATGAGCCAGGCATTCCATTTTTATCTGGAACGTGTGCAGAAATAGGACTGTAATTTTCAGGCAAGCCTTGTTGCAGTGTGAGACCTCATCTTTGCCTTTACAATCGCTATAAAAAAAATCCTCACACAAATGGATGCCTGTCTGGGCCCACACAGTTCTTCACACACACACTCCCACACACACACACACACACCACACACACACACACACACACACACACAAACACAAACCACCACCGTTTACTGTTTTGGTTGTATTCAAGGTTGACTTCTGTATTCAATAGAGCTCCTGGGCTCTGGTTCCCAGCAGGGAATCAAGATGCTATTCACAATGTGCTATTCAGTACATGTCTGGATGTATGTGTTTGTTTGTGTATATGTGTATGCCATGTATGTATGCATATATTTGGATGTGTGTGTGTGTGTGTGTGTGTGTGTGTGTGTGTGTGTGTGTGTGTGTGTGTGTGTGTGTGTGTGGCAGCAGCATACACTGTGTTTGTGCTTTTTTTTGCGTTGTATTGTTTGTATGTACAGTAATGTGCGAACGTTTTATGCAGGTGTGAAAAAAATGCTGTCAACTGGGAATGCCTTCAAAAATGGAAGTGTTAACCATTTATGTTCATCAATTGACAAAATGCAGTGACTGAACAAAAAGTCAGGGATTTTGCAGGATTATAGTCATGTGTATTATCAACCAATTAAACCAAATTGGTTGTATACATCAGGAAGCCTACGTCCACAGAGGATATGTGGTTTGTTCTTCAAGATGTTTGGCGCAAGCTACCAGCCGAGTTCCTTCAAAAACTAGAAGAATTGATGCTCTTTTGAAAGCAAAGGGTGGTCACACCAAATATTGATTTAATTTAGGTTTCTCTTTTGCTCAGCCACTGCATTTTGTAAATTGATGAACATAAATGATTAACACTTCCATTTTTGAAGTGTCTGCGTGTGCACTGTAGGCTATGTGTGTATGCAGGATCATGGATGAAGCAGCAGGCTCCATGTATACAAACTGGAGCAGGATGTGCGTGTGTGTGTGTGTGTGTGTGTGTGTGTGTGTGTGCGCGTGCATGTGGGTGTATATATGCGTGTGTGTGTGTGTGTGTGTGTGTGTGTGTGTGTGTGTGTGTGCGTGCAAGTGGGTGTATATATGCGTGTGTGTGTGTGTGTGTGTACTTACACATTGATTTTCCTTCTCCTCCTTGTGCTGGAGGAGTGTGAGGTGAGGTGTGAGTAAAACAGGCTCATTAACGGCTGCACACCTGCACTGTGTTTTTATCGCACAGGATTCAGAAGGAGCTGGCAGAAATCACTCTGGACCCACCACCCAACTGCAGGTAGGAGGCCGGCCGCCATTTATGCTCATTTCCGCTCGTCTTCTACAGCCTTGTTGAATGGGCTCAGTGTGCCCGTGGCTGTCCGTTGCCTGGTTTCCCCCCTGCTGTAAATTTAGCAGGGTGTGTTGCACTCTTTCCTGACTTCCTCACAAAGTCGAGTGTGCCTGGAACAAATTATTAGTAAAGTAGAGGTCCGTTGTGTGAGCTGGTCAAGGTTTTGTGTTCGGAGGTTGAAACCATTACAGTTTGTCTCTGTAAGCAAGACTGATCTGTGCTGTTACACTGAATAATCCAGTGTGCTGAATATGAAGGAGAAATGATTGCCCTGTCATGTTTGTTTTTAAGTGTGGACATCAGTCAAGTGTTGTGAGTGTGTGTATGTGTGTGTTTTGTTTGTTTGTGTTTGGATGTGTGTTTCTCTATTATGCGTATGTGCATTTGCTTTTGTGTGTGTGCATATGGGTGTGCGTAAATGTGCGTGTTTGTATGCATAATGTGTGTATAACTGTGCACATGTGTGTGTGCATATTATGGTGTGGGAGTGGTCTCCCAGTGGAGGTATCAGTGCACAGAGGAATGTTGAATGGAAAGGAACAGGTCCACGGGGTTGCCTTTTACACACCCAGGCAGCTGACCATGAACACGGAGGTCACACTAATCAGCTGTCAGTCACGCCTGCATGAGTGTGTGTGTTTCTCCCTCTGAGAGTTTCAGAAAATGAGTCTGCTGTTTGTTGTCATTGGGAAGCAAGCCTCAAGGATAGAGGGGGAAAGAAAAGATTGAGGGATAGAGAGGAGGAGAGATGGAGAGAGAGGGAAGTAAGGTATCTGTTAACACTGATGTCTTTGGTGGACGGTAAATTGAAACTGTTGAAGGTGTAGTGTGTAAACCTCTTTATAGAATACACCTAAGGCTCTACTCTCTTATCAGTCTGTTCTACAGGGAGTTTTCCCCTTAGGTGTGTGGTATGCTTCTGTGAAATGGGTCTGTGGGCCTGTATCACATAAGCGTCTGTATCACATAACACGAATTTTGTCATCTAACCAGGCCACATACCACTTAAAAATTGGGATGGATGTTTTGCATGGACGTTCTGCAATACACTGTATATGTGGGAATCTGATCATGCAGGTAAAGGCTGAGAGATCTGTAGAGCAGAATGGCTAATGTGAGTGAAGGCAAGCTGTCAAGAAAAAGCAAGTTTTAAAACCACTGGCCCAAAGCATGGGAGGCCGCATCAAACAGGAGATGAACAGAGCTGACAGGCTGCCCAACTAACTGCTTTCAAATGTAAGAAGCAGCAGCAAAAAACCCTGCCTATTGATTTGCACCCACCGTTAAAAATCTAACTGAACCACATTTTTGGGCAATGCAAAATTGGTTCAAAACATGGTGTCAGCAGCTATTTGGTTATGCTGTATAAAACACAATAAAATATCCCACCATGCAGTGTTAGCCTAGACGTCTAGACAAGAGATGTTCTAAAAACAAAGTTATAAAGCATAGTGGGCATGCGTGAAGGTGACCCTCCATCCACATGTCTGAAAAAGCAGAAAACCGAATAAACCTGAAATGCACAGTACTTCAAACAGGGCACAGGAGGTCATATCCCAACTCCCTTAACAGGAAACAATGTGAAGGCTCAGATGAACAATTGAGGAGGTTATTTCATGGTGGTGAAAATGAATTGGGTGCTGAGCTTATTTTAAAGTTGAAGAAACAAACTTCTCAATAACTGATCCTGACCTTTGTTTTATAGTCCTCTTGTGGAAATACAGGAACCTGTCAGTCACTTTTCCACTGTAGTGTGTGGGCTGTTCTTAGTAATAGGGCACGCCATCACTTTTTATTCCTTTTTCGCTAAGCATACCCAACTCTGTCATGCAAATTGAAACTGCCCGTATGTGGCAGTGTGTGCATTTGTGAACAATGACACACAGGTCTGTTCTGAAAACATTTTCTACCCGCCTGTCAATCATGATGCCCAGCCCCCCACCGCCCCCCCCCCCCCCCCCCCCCCCCCCCCCCCCCCCCCCCCCCCCCCCCCACCCCCACCCCCACTCCAACCACCCACACACCAACAGACACACACTAACCTTGCTAGATATGAGTACTGGTTGGCTTGCTTTTTCCCCTAACTGCTGACTCAGCACAGAATAGTTCACTGCACTGTGGTAAACTCAAACTCTGCCCAACCTCACTCCCATTACACTCCACACATTAACATGAGTGGGTACACTAACTGCCATTGTGTGAAAAAATGTTAACTGATTAGAATGGTGCTCCAATGTTTGACTTGGCATGACACGAGAGGTCCTAAAATGGTTGCTTTCCTCTGCTGAAGTATTCCAGCATTCATTGCTGCTTAGCGTCATGCACTCATGTGTCATCAGTGTGGTGTTGATGTAGAGTGGGAGACAAAAAGCTAAGTGAACTGAAAACGTGACTGAGAGTCATAGAAAACACAGTGTAAATCAAAGCTCAGGTCAGCTGTGGAGACTAAGAAAAGACAACAGAGCAACAACTCTTTTATGTTGCCCTGGTAACATCCCACCCAGCGCTGATAGCTTGATCTCCAATGCAAACATCTGAATGACTTGGTCTTTTGTTTGTGAGAAGGAGGCTTTTAAATGATGATTAATCAAGGGTCATTATGTCGTAAATCGTTCTTCAAGGAGCTCAGTGCATTATCTGTGTGGATGGGTGTGTGAAGATGGCGGTGTGTGTGTGTGTGTGCATGGGTGTGTGTGTGTGTGTGTGTGTGTGTGTTTAAGCCTGTGCCTGCATGTCTCTGTCTCTGAGTCCTGTCTTGGATTTCTAATTTGGTGTCCTTAATCATATGAGCCAAACAGCAGGGCCAATCAAAGCTCAGTCAGTGCTGAGGTTGGGGATTGTCCTGGTTCACTAATTGGCCTGATAGCCCGAGCGGAGATGTTTTTGGAGCACTGTGTGTGTGTGTGTGTGTGTGTGTGTGTGTGTGTGTGTGGGTATGTGTGTGTGTGACAGAGAGAGAGGAGATTTTTTGGAGCAGATCAGATGGGATGGGAGAGGGGAGGTCATTAGGTGCTTGGTCCAGATCCAAAAGGATTGTTCTGATTCACAGGCACAAAACCGCATCATTTTGAAACCCTCTTTCTCACAAACAACAGATTAAGTCACTCAGGCGTTTGCATGAAAGACCAAGCTTCTATGATCATAATAATAAGTGAAACAGAGGCAAGGTTGCAGAACAATGCAACAGATGCATAAAACAGATTGATTTTTATCCCTACTCATACAGCACACACAGATGTACACACTCACCTATGCAGATGCACAACATGTACATGCAGGTACTTAGAGAAAAACATATACACGTAACATATAGACACACAAAACAGCAACCTACACACAAACACACAGATGTTGGCAGAGTCAGGGTCACATAGAGTTAGAGATTATCTTGTGTGCGGAGGAGGGCAGGTACACACACAGCAGCAAATGAAAATGCACTCACACGGGTAAAACACACAGACACCCACACACAGACACACACACAGACAGACACACAGACACACACACAGACACACACAGACACAGACAGACACCCACACACAGACACACACAGACACACACAGACACACACAGACAGACAGACAGACAGACAGACACACACACACAGACACACACAGACACACACAGACACACACAGACACACACAGACACACACAGACACACACAGACACACACAGACACACACAGACACACACAGACACACATTCTCAAACACATACATACACACATTCTCAAACACATACATACACACATTCTCAAACACATACATACACATACACTTCCACACATTACATTACATTACATTACACTTGTCAGACGCTTTTATCCAAAGCGACTTACAATAGAGGACATAATCACAGCGTACAACACTTACAGATACAAAGTGCACAGGAGATATACAGAGCAATAAGTGCAAATGCCAACTGGGGTTAGTTTTTTTTTTTTTTTTTTTTTTTTTTAAGATTTAAGTGCATTAGTAAAGGGTCAAGCACACACACAACACACAACATGCCTTAGAGTTAATCCCGGGTCTGGGCCAGCTCAGGCATTAGTGTAGTGAGTAGTCATGGAAGAGGAGAGTCTTTACATGCTTCTTGAAGGTTGAGAGAGATTGTGCTAGTCTTGTGGCTTCTGGAAGTTTGTTCCACCACTGAGGGACAATTACAGAAAACAGTTTTGCCTGGTGACGCTTAGAGCGAGCAGGGGGCACGGCTAGCCGGTTTGTGTTGACACAAATAGAACCTGCCCTGAGTAACATCTTAGTGAGCCTGTGTGTGTATGTGTCTCCACACAGTAGCAGCAAATGTAAATACACTCATAGGGCCAAACACAGACACACACACCCCCTCCTCCCGCCCGTGTTGTTTTTGCGGGGCCTCAGCGGGCCCCGTGATGAGTATTTAGAGTGGTGTCGGTGCTTGTAAGGGGGGCGCCTCTCAGATGTCTCCTCGGCGGCCCCATCTCATCTGAGCCATGATCTGGCGGCGTCCTCGGAAAGGGCAGGGGGGATGCCATTGACATTTGGTGGCGCGCATGCCAAGATATTTTAGCTTATTTAATCATTTTTGTCACCCGGATGCTGAATAATTAATTGGATGTGACAGGCTGGCTAGAAGAGGATGTAAATAGGCACACACACACAAACACACACAGAGACACACACACACAGACAATCACACACACTCACACACACACCCACACACATACACATACACACACTCACACACACAAAGAAACACACATGCACACATATGCGCACACCCACACACACGCAAACACATACGCACGCACACACACACACACAGACAATCACACACACACCCACACACCCACACACACACACCCACACACATGCACAAAAACACACGCACACACATGGACCAGACACATTGCATTACGGCGTGGCACTGGACCCCCCACTCCTTCAGAGTTTTTTTTAATTACCATATCCTTTCAGGATGCCACTGGCTGCCTGCTAGATAAAAATCCTTCCCTTGGCAGAGGAAAACAATGTGGATATCCACAGAGGATTGCCCCCCCTCCCTCTCTCTCTCTCTCGTGCTCTCTCTCTTTCTTTGTCTCTATCCTCATTTCATTTCTCTTTCTCTATCTTTGTCTCTGCTTCCTTTCTTTCTGTTGTGTCTTTTTCATAACTCCTTCCTCTTTCCCTTCTTCTTTCTGTCTCTCATTTCTCCCTCTCTTTCTCTCTCTCCTCTCTCTTTCTCTCTCCTCTCTCTCTCTTTTCCTTCCTCCCCTAATCCCAGTGAAATTTGGCACTTTGCTCATTTTGCTTCAGCAGAGAGACTCCCCAAGGAGCTCCAATCACAATCTAACGAAAAACACGAGGCAGGGAAACGGAGGAGAGAGAGAGTGCAGAGGAGGAGGTGGGGGAGGAGAAGAAGAAGTGGGAGGAGGAGGAGGTGTTGAAAGAGCACAAAGCTGAACATCAAACACCTCCTCCACCAACCCCCTCTCCCCCCTGACTCCCAGCGGCGACGATCAGTCGTGTGCTGAATTAACTAACTGCAGTGTACATTTGCTTCAATATAAATTTACATGTTGGCTGTAATGGCTGACCTCCTCATTGAGGGGAGTTTAAAGAAATAACGGCCGTCCGCTACGGAGCGGCACAGTTTATATTACGCTGTGATTTATAGTCCAAATCACAGGCTGTAGCTCTCGCTTCCCGTGGGTAACCTCTTTCAGAGTGACTCATTACATGGACGAATGGTGTGTTTGCACACACACACACACTGACACCGACACACACACATACACACATACACACACACCGATACACACACACATACACACACACACCCACACACACACACAAACACACATACACACACACACACACAGACACACACATATATATACACACACACACACACACACACCAGACTAATGACCACACTGTCGCCCTTTACCTGGGTGTGGTGATGGATCATCTCTCTCTCCCTGCTAGGTCTCCACCTTGGCTAAAACACACACTTACACACACACATTCTCACACACACACACACGCACACGCACTCCTGCTTTGTCTTGGCAGAAGAAAGGCAAGGCTGACCTTTTAGTCCTGGGGAAAGCTAATGCATCGCTTCCGTTTGTAAGTGCTTTTTAAACAGGGGGTGGCAAGGACTGCCTTCCTAGTCAGGGACAGTTCATAGAAAGAAAGGGGGGGGGGATAGAGAGGGGGAGAGATAGAGAGAGGCAGAGAGAGCGATAAAAAAGCGGTTTGAGAGAGAAAGAAGAAAAGAAGAACAAAATGTCTGTTTTTGTGTGTGTGTGTTTGTGTGTGTGTGTGTGTGTGTGTACATGCTTGGACCCAGCTAGCAGCATTTGTAAGCAAAATACTGTTTTGTTTTTTCCCTTCAAGCCATTTATGTTCCTGTCCTTGTTCAGTCTATCAAAGCCATTCTCTAAACCCACCACACTGAGAAAACAGCCCTCCTCTTTTGGACTTTAACAAAGCGAAAAATAAAAACAACGAGTAACAGTGTGGTTGCTTATCATTTTCTCACCATCTCCAAAAAGCACACACCCACACACACACACACACACACACACACACACACACACACACACACACACACACACTGTCGTACACACAGGCACAAACACAGGCACACACACACTGTTGTACA
>CM050201.1:6095000-6100000 GCA_027475355.1 Coilia nasus | reverse complement strand
CAAGCAAACCAAAATGTTTAAAACAACCACAGCAGCAAATCAGCAGCCTGTCAATTTGACACGCGGATAAGTGCGGAAAGAGAGATCGGGCCTGTCATCACCTCTGCCAGCTAGAGACAGCATGCGGCGAGAGCCTACCTGCGCTGCTGTGTTGATTGACAGACAGCCCTGAGCAGAGGTGGGAGACCCAGGCTGCAGTCCCACACCACATAGTTTTAGTCTGCTTGTGCAAAACAGTCAATCAAACACAGGGAGCCTTCTGATTGGATGGACCTAACTGACTGACAGCTATAAAGCAGGTGATTTCAGTAATGAGCTCTTCTACTTGGCTAAAGAGTAATGCTCATTAAAATCAGCTGGTTTAGTGTTATGGCAGGAGTGAATATGTGGCAGGATCTTTTTACTTTTTAACGCTGTGCTTCCTAACCTGGTAAACCAGCACCTCGTAGTTCATTTCATTTTGTACAGAGGGTCTGGCAGTGCTTCAATTGACATTGCTGTCTTTTCTGCTAGGCAGAATTTTGCCTAGCCAATCAGTGAACAGAGGGAGTGTTCGTGAGCGATGACGTTGACTTTGTGTGCTACATTTCAATTGTAGTGCATAGTTAGGCAGGGTAATTGCATATGTCACGACCAGACAGTAACGACTGGGTTTTAAAATTCAGCAGAGTCCACACCTCCAGGAAGAAATCGTTTCTCAATACAGCACTGCCAGTCCCTCTGTACAAAATGAAATGAAGTTCGGGGGACTGGTTTACCAGGCTATGTGTGTCCCACCTCTGGCTCCAAGGTGTGGGGTGGGGGTAGGGGTGGGGTGAGAAAGACCACCCTGGTAGAGTCTGCTGTAGACAAGGGCTCTCTGGTCTCTCATTGTTGGAGAACTTATGAAGGTGTTGTTCACAGGTCCCCGTTTTTATGTTTTCTCATTGGTATTTTTATTACCTTGTACAGAGACCTTTAAATTCCAAAGACCATTGTGGAATATTTTCCCTTATTATCTTAGACAAGGCAAGTGCCTGTTTGGAAGAACTGCTGTTTTTTTTTCCTTTTTTCTAAATCTTTGCTGAATTCAGACACTCACAAGGTCTGTGTATAGCTCATATGAGTTTCCAGTGAACGAAAGGGCTTTGTGTTGATGCATTGAATAATAAAGACACACACATGTCGATGTGGTGGTGGGAAATATCATTTAAATGCTCTTCATTCAAGTACTCCCTATGTCTAATGTCTGATATAGAGAATTCCAGCCTGCCGTGCACTATTTTATGTGGATATCTCTAATTCGACATCATTCATCTTGTGTAAAGGTGCCTAATGATTATGTCTAACGCCTACTGTCTAATGCCTAATGATAATGTCTCACTAGGTGCCTAATGTCCTAGTGTGTGTGTGGATTTTATATGTAACGTGTGAATCGATTTGTCACCTGTTAAACCCTGATGACGGAGACATGAAGGTTGAGTGTGCGTGTCAGAGCCATGGAGGCAAAAATCGTAAAACGCTAAGATTGGCAGTTCCCTCAGCTTTGACACACAGTAAATCAGCGGCGTAAACGGTGCGTGGTGCTTCTCAAGCGTCAGCTGCCTGTCGGCTGCTGATCGAGTTTGTGCGTTTGCGTGTGTGGAGTGGCCGAGTCATGCGTGCGCCTGGAGAGCAGAAGTGTGTGGATGGGGGCCGTTGTTGTCTCATTTCACATGCTGTTTGTTAGCTGCGCTTTTATGTGAAGTAGGGAATTAATAGTCATCAGGATGAAAGGTCTGTGTGCAACGCTCGCTTACCCACTCCTTCTTTGTTCTCACTCTCTCCCTCTGTTTTTTTTCTCTCTCTCTTTCTCTCTCTCTCTCTCCCTCTCTCTCGCTTGCTCTTTCTCTCTCTCTTTCCGTCTCCCTGTCTGTCTTTCCCTCTCCGTCTGTCTTTCTCTCTCTCTCTCTCTCGCTCCTTCTCTCAATCTCTTTTTCCTCTCAGTCGCTGTCCTTCACTTAAGCATGTCGGCTTTCCGTTTCTTTTTCTGTCTCTGCCTTTTCCTTTATTCTCCATCCCTCTTTTGCTCTCTTCTTCTTCATCTTCACCCTCCTTTCATTTCATTCAGTCTGCCTCCTACTAATATTCTCTGTCTTTCCCTCCCTCTCTCTTGCTCTCCCTCCTTTCTTTCTCATGCATCCTGTCTCTCTCTCCTCCTACTCCTTAACTCCACTCTCTCTCTTCCTCTCTTACTCTTTCTCTCTCTACCCCCCTCTCTCCCTACCTCCATCTCCCAATCCCCCTCATTTCATTCGGCCTGCCTTCTACTAACATTCTTCTATTCTCTCTCTTTCTTGCTCTCCTTTTCTTTCTCATGCTTCCTGTCTCTCTACTCCTACTCCTACCCCTACTCCTTACCTCCCTACTCTCTCTTCCTCTCTTTTTCTTTCTGTCTCTCTCTATCCCCCTCTCTCCCTACCTCCATCTCCCAATCCCCCTCATTTCATTCAGTCTGTCTCTTATACTTACATCCTTCCATTCTCTGTCTTTTGCTCCCTCTTTCTTGCTCTGTCTCCTTTCTTTTTCATGCATCCTGTCTCTCCACTCCTACCCCATCCTCCTTACCTCCCTACTCTCTCTCTTCTTCTCGTCTCTTTTTCTTTCTCTCTCTCTATCCCCCTCTCTCCCTACCTCCCTCCTCCTCTCAGCTCCCCTCCTCACTGCCACCTTCCTTCCTTTCTTTCCACTACTACTACTAGCCCGCCTCCTCCCTCTCTCCCTCTCTCCCTACATCCATCCCTTCATTCTCTCTCTTCCCACTAGTACTACTAGCCCCCCCTCTCCCTACCTCCTTCTCTCACTCCCTCTCCTTGCTGTTCCCTTCTTTCTCCCAACTACCCTTATCTCTCTCCCTCTCTCCCTCTCTCCCTACATCCATCCCTCCATTCTCTCTCCTCCCACTACTACTACTAGCCCCCCTCCCTACCTCTCTCCCTCTCTCCCTCTCTCCCTACATCCATCCCTCCATTCTCTCTCTCTTCCCACTACTACTACTAGCCCCCCTCCTCCCTCTCTCCCTCTCTCCCTCTCTCCCTACATCCATCCCTCCATACTCTCTCTCTCTCCGCTGCACGGGCATTTTTTTATAGCTAGTATCTGCTCGTGGGCCCAGCGCGGTTAATGAGTTACCTCTGGCGCGCTGCGATGGAGGCCGTTAGTGGCGCAGGGGAACATGAAAGGTTATCATAAACACATTCACCGCCTCTTTAGAGCCTCCGCTGGGCCTCCAGATGAGGCAGAAATGAGTCATGTCCGACCTCAACACTCCCTCACCAGGAACCACCGCTGCGGGAAAGAGGGGGAATAGGACAAGGAGACAGGAGAAGAAGGGGAAGAGGAGGATGATGGAGTGGATAAAGAAGGAGAGGAAGAGGGGGAAGGTGGAAGAGAAAGAAGAGAAGAATGAGGTGGTAGAAGAGGTAAAAAGCACACGAGGGGAGAGAGAAGAGGAAGCACAGGAAGAGGCGAATGGAGGAGAGGAAGATGAAGAGGGAGATAAAAAGAGGAAGAAAAGAAGAGGAAGAAGAAAACGAAAGGCAGCAAATGTTTGAGGAAGTGAGGGGTGAGGGGAGCAGCTGAGGTAGCCTGGTAAACCAGCCCCTCGTACTTCATTTCATTTTGTACAGCTGGTCTGGAGCAGAGGCCATGAGAAATGATTTCTTCTTAGTGGTGTGGACTCTGCTGAAGTTTAAAACAAGCCTCTGCCTTTACCCAGTCGCTAAGGCTTGGTCGTCACGTATGCAACTAGCCTACCTACGCACTACAATTCAAATGTAGCACACAAGGTCAACGTCACCGCTAACGAACACACCCTCTGTTCGCTGATTGGATCGGTCTTGTTGGGGCCGACTAAATGACCCTCAATAGATTACGGTCTAGACCCTCTGTACAAAATGAAATGAAGTACGAGGGGCGGGTTTACAAGGCTACATCTGAGGTAACTGTTTGGTGTTGTTTGTTTGTTTACTTGGCTGTTCAAAGTCTTATCTGTTTACCCTGACTGTTTCCTGCCCTGCTTTTTTTGCACAAATTATTTAACTATTTGTCAAATGTTCACTATCCTTTTCCGTTTGATACGCAGCGTATATTCTGTAGCAAAGACATTGTCTGTCCTTTGGTCTTTCTGAGCCTGTTCTGCCTGAATCTGACAGGCTGAATCTCGGCTTGTTTTCCCTCTGGGATTAGAGCCCAGAATGTCACCGTGGGGTAGACTGAAGGAAGGGGAAATTAGGCTGATATCTTGTCATCCGCAGCACTTTGGGGAGCGATTTACTAACAATACCTCACCATATCTGAAACAGCGACAAATCTTATCATCATATCTTAAAGCAACACTATGCAACACTTTCGAGGTTAATGAACCATCTTCGTAAGTCTGTAGATGGTTAAATTACTCATTACAGAGCGAATGAACATTTTCTTGGCTGCCCCACTGGTCTGTAGGGGAAAAACACGCTTGCTAGTTGGATTGTGCCAGGTGGACACCCATGGGCATGGCAGGCTAGTTGCTAGCTATGCATGTAGACATGCAGTTTCATTATGACAGAGCCAGCGAGAAAACAGCGATTGTAACTAACACTGTAATGATTTCTGTCTTTCTGTGCATATCTGTGCTTTTACTATTGTAGTCACTGTTTGTAAAGGGCTTTGTTTGACTTTTTGCCTGTTGCTTGATAGTTAAGTGGCTAATGAACATTTGACAGTGAACATTTAATCCTGGCCCATACGTGGAGCCTCAAGGAAAAAAAAAACAACCAAAAGTTGTACAGTATCACTTTAAGGCGAATCAGTATTACATCCACACTACATTTAGCACAGGTATATGTGGGAGCTAGGTATCGAAGGCTGCTGTGTTCTGTTACCTTGGCTTTGCAGTTGGGCTGGGTGATAAAACAATTAATCAATATAATTTCCCATATCATCCAATATGAATTTCTATCAATGTTCTTTCTCCTGATACTGACAGTGTAAGAGCATCT
>CM050201.1:6087500-6090000 GCA_027475355.1 Coilia nasus | reverse complement strand
AGCACTCATCAGGTCAAAGACGATGAAAAAGAGACGTAACCTCTATTCCTCCATTTGATCCCCCTGGAGGATTATGAACTTCAGAAGGGGGCCTGACCTAGCCGTCTAAGCTGAGCTATCTGCCACAAACAGATCCTGTGCAGGGTTGGTGTCAGTTGGGGATAAGGAACCAGGGCTCTTCCTGCACTCTCTTTGCTGCTGTCTGTGGCCTCTGTTGCCACAGGGCTGACAGGACCTACCCACATTTTATATTTGTTTTTCTTTCAAATTGTACAGGTTTCCAGGTATATATTAGTTGACTATACATATATATATAATTACATAATAGTTAAGTTGGAAAAACAAGTGTACTTTTAGAAAACTACTCAACTGGTGGTCATTGGCATTATATAAATGTTGATTTAATTGCATTATTGCTATCTGGGTAGTGTTCAGCTAGCCTAGTACTAGATGGCAGGCATCTGTTTTGTGGAGGAGGTGGAGGGTAGGAACACGTTCCAAAAGCTCCAGGAGAAAGCTGAGCTGAGCTGAGCTGAGCTATAGTGCAGTAGTGGTGATGCGATCCCATGGGGCTTCGTAAGGACCTTGGTCTATATCAGGCCCAGAGCTGCAATGTCCGTCCTGTCCTGTCCTGTCCTCTCCTCTCCTCTCCTCTCCTCCCCACTGCTGTATGATAGCAGGCACACTTTTACCACACTTTATCTCCCATATCAATGGAATTCTCTTTTCTTATTGGCTGATGAGGTGGGTGTTAAAGGAGAACTTCGGTGTAAAATGAAAATTGGCATGTTAAAACATCATACCGAGCTGGTATGTGTACTGAGGAGCAAAATTGATTTAGCCTGTTGCATTCAGAGTTTAACTATGTTTTATCGTTTGTCCCAGAAGGCTAACAATGGAAGTGGTAGGTGCCCTTAGACGAAGCATGACGACTACGCTATTTTTAAACCATTAAAACAACTCCACACTCCATGTTTGATGTTTTAACATGCCAATTTTCATTTTAACTCTCTAGAAACTGGCTACCTTTGAAGTATATCTTAAAAGAAAAATTCAATTGCTATTTTATATTAATGTGTTTATGAATGGTAACCATAACAACTCAAGTACAGAACTACTACTACTTTTTCCTAATGGATGCTGTAAAGTAGCAAATCAGCCAGTTATTTCAGTACTTTATGCATGATTTATCTTAAATATGAAGTGAATTGTGGATTAAAATATTTCCTAGATGCAAAGAGGAGAAGTGCTTCGGCATTGAGGTCACTGGTGCTGTAGAAGTAATGACTCGGCGGAGGGAATTCCACTGTGCTTTGCGTTGCAGAGTTCTTTGCCTCCCCTTCGCCACTATTTCCACAAAACTGGTCACCTCTGTGGCTGCTTTCCCTTATGTGTACAGTGTTTTCCACAAGGGATTTGTTAGAGAAGGTAGTGCTTGTCTAGGTAGGGATGGGGTTATGGTAAAGTAGTGTATCACTTCAAAAATTATTCATATTACCCCTTTGCATTGTGATTGTTTTGCGCTTTCTAGCTGGTATGAATGGAATGCAATTGATTGTCTATTTTCATAAATTGTTCTTTAATTTTTCCACCAAATGTTAAGCCCTAAGGTTAAGGTCTAATTTTAGTGTTCTGTTGCACGCAGGAAAACATGGGTTTATGCTCGGCCCAGGTGTTGTCTCAGTTCCACTTTCACACCTCTCTCCTAGCCACTTCTTGTTTTACTTTCCTGCAGTAGAATGATAGAAAACATAGAAAATAGAAAAAGTAAATTTAATTTATAGAGCACATTAAAAAAAGCAGTTGACCAAAAGTGAATTAAGAGAATAGAGTCTCTGCACACCAATGTGTTGCCCCCAAAAGGTTTATTTATTAGTCTACACTTTTTACCTATGAGGGTCTTGGTTTAAGTAAGGTCCTGTCTTAGTCTCACTAGGGAGAACTAAAGCAAAATCTTCAGTCCTACTGTGTATGTCTTTGCGTGTCACTTCCTGTTTTGTTTTCACTGCGCTGTCTAAATAAGGAATATTAAGACAGAAATAAACTGAACAGAAAAACATTAACCATTGCTCATGTGAACTTAGGTTACGCTGCATGTGTCTGAATGAATTGCATCCGAAGTACACAATGCACACACACACACACACACACACACTATAAATGGTTGTTCTGAGCTCTGGTTGCACATCTAAGCAATGATGAAGCAGCAGTCGGTCGAGGATGCCTTTAGACATACCATTGCTGTGAGATTAATTTCACCAGGAGCCTTTCAGATTGACCTTTTCGCCACTGCGCTCGCTTCTCAGTGCTGGGAGGAGAATCATTGGTGAAGCACCCTGTCACTCCGCATCATTACGAGGATTGATTGGCTGGTTTGTGTTGTTGGCACGCCCCTGAGGCACCCCTGATGAGTGATGTTGTTATTTGCCGTAAGGGCACCGAGAGGGTTGTGTGTGTGAGTGTGTGCATGCGTGTGTGTGTGTGTGTCTGTGTGTGTGTG
>CM050201.1:6065000-6077500 GCA_027475355.1 Coilia nasus | reverse complement strand
CTGCCTGTGAGAAGGAGCTGGAGCCTGCAGTCTGAGCTGCGGACCACACCAGCAGATTCCTGGGCCCACTCCCTCTGTCTCTGTCTCTGTCTCTGTCTCTTCCCTCCCTGCTACACACTTCTGCTCCACACATACATACACACAAACACACACACATACACATGCAGACACACACACACAGACACACACATACAGACACACACACACACAAATACACGTACACACACAAATACACGTACACACACACGTACACACACACACATACAGACACACACACACACACAAATACACGTACACGCACACAAATACACGTACGTACACACACGCGCGCACACACACACACACAGACACAGCCTACTTCTCATTTTCAGACCTGTATGCACACAAACACACATACTTACATACACACACACACATATGCACACAGACACACAACACACACACATATGCACACGCGCGCACACACACACACACACACACACACGCACACACACACAGACACAGCCTACTGCTCATTTTCAGACCTGTATGCACACAAACACACATACTTACATACACACACACACACACATGCACACACACATGAACACAGACACACAACACACACAGAGACACATATGCACACACACACACACCTACATACACACACACACACACACACACACACACACACACACACACACACACACACACACACACACACACACACACACACACACACAGACACAGCCTATTGCTCATTTTCAGGCCTGACCAAATAATCTCTTTTTTCTGACTTGCCACTGTGAGATAAGAGCTCGAAGAACCAGTTGTGTGCGATTTCCTCTCAGCACTCTCAGATCCGAGCAGCCTCCTGCTTGCTCTCCAAACTATGTCTTTGCCCGAGGCTTACACCCAACACCCTCACAGATGCCATTAGCAAGATGTGGAGAGAGGAATGTGAGTAGAAGTGTAGAACAGAAGAGTGTGGTAAAAGAATGAAGAAAAAAAGGTGGGCAGGACTAGTCCCATGGAGCTAGGCTTGGCTTCCAGCATTTTATGACCATTTATGTAAATGTTATTATCCGATTGTGGCCCAGGCCTGTGGCAAACAGTGCAGTAGCAAAAAGAATGGAAGGAAAGTCAAACAGTACCCTGGTAAACCAGCCCCTCGTACTACATTTCATTTTGTACAGAGGGTCTGGCAGTGCTGTCACTGACATTGCTGTATTAGGCAGATTTTTTTCCTAGCCAATCAGCGAACAGAGGAAGTGTTCATGAGCGATGACGTTGACTTCGCTACATTTGAATTGTAGCGTGTAGGAAGGCTAATTGCATATATCACAACCAGATGTTAGAGATTGGGTAAAGGCAGAACCGCTTGTTTTAAACTTCAGCAGAGTCCACACCTCCAGGAAGAAATCATTTCTCAATACAGCCCTGCCTGACCCTCTGTAGAAAATGAAATGAAGTACGAGGGGCTGGTTTACCAGGCTACAGAACACCTACCTCACGAAACAAATAATTCTGCAAACTCCCACCTGTGCTTCCCTGCTCTTCAGACCTTGTTTCTTCTCTCCTCTGTCCTCGTCACTTCCCCCTTCTCACGGCAGCAGACCAATGAAACGTCCTTCATTATGCGAACCTTCCAACAGTTTACAGGGCACAAGGATGAAGGAGAGAGGAAGGGGAGACCTTGGAGACATAATAACAAGCTCCCCCTGTGACTCTGATGTGGGGCTGTTGCCAATGGTTGCCATGCTAGATTACATTAGATTAAATACCTCCGCCAAGGAGGTTATGTTTTTGCCCACATTTCTCTGTCTGTCTGTCTGTCTGTCTGTCTGTCTGTCTGTCTGTCTGTCTGTCTGTCTGTCTGTCTGTCTGTCTGCTTGTTAGCAAAATAACTAAAAAAGTCATGACCATATCGGTCTGAATTTTTTACAGTATGTCGTATTCTCACTACCTCGAGGTGATTCTTTTCCTGTGAAAATCGGTTCATTGGTTACCTCACAAAACAATCGGAAAATTAACATGGGAAATCCCATTGACGAAATTAAAAAGGAGGGTGGAGAGGGGGATTGAAGTGCTTGGCAGAGGTTGGCACTCTCCAAGTGGTTTTCTAGTCTGGTAATGCCACAGAGTATCCAGCACTGAATCATATCTGTGTCTGCGTGGTCGGCTTTTCTGCGTGTGGATAAGGGAGTGGCTGTGCCAATGCTTCTGCTCCCTCTGTGCCAGGTTTGAGGTGTGGCAGACATGAATTACTGACATGAAGCTGGCTATGGTCCCATTCACTTATGTCAATCTGCCCTTCGTCACACACACACACACACACACACACACACACACACACACACACCCATGCACGTTAGAGATGCGCAGATGGTGGTTACAGCCATCTCTACTGCACGTGTGCACACACACACACACACATACCACAGCAGTCAATTAATTATATTGCTGCATGTGCTTCATGCTTCTTATTGGAAAAGGAACATAGTAAGTGTGTACTGGTCCATGTGGCCCAGAAAGAGAGAGAGAGAGAGAGAATGACGAAAGAGAGAGAAAGAAAGGGAAAGAGAGAGACAGTGGTGGAAAGACAGACATGGAAAAAAATACCATAAACCTAGGAAGGCTTCTCTTCCAAACATTCCTGCATATTGATAGCGGCTCCCTGATGCTCGCAAATTAGATAAAATATCCCGAAAGGCAAAGTAAACAAGAGCGTGCATGAGCGGCGGTGCTGTGCGCTGTAGGCTACCGTTTGCATGAGTGAGTTAAGCATTCCCCAATGGCGGGTGAAACGATTGTAAAAGAAATGTTGAGCTGAGTCATATGGATTTTAGTATGTTAGTAAAGCAGTGGAACCTTGTTCCCTTGGGCATGGGGATTTTTCCTCTTGTGGGGGAGGGAAGGGGGAGATACCTCCCTTTTTAAATGACTTTTTGCAGGTTTAAACCAGTCTTCTTAACGTCCGTGGTCGTGCCGTAGCACACTGATGCTTTCAGGAGACGGCCTGCCTGGGGGCTGTGTGGGGAAAGGGCCTCATGATTAGTGTTAGTGTGTCCCGGCGCTGGAATTTTTGGGCCTGATGTTTGTGGGTCAGTGTGTGGGGGATGGGCGCCTGCCTGCCTGCCTGCCTGCCTGCCTGCCTGCCTGCCTGCCTGCCTGCCTGCCTGCCTGCCTGCCTTTCTGGCTTCCTCTTCCTCCCTCCCTCCATCCCTCCCTCCCTCCCTCATCATGTGGGAGTCATTCAGAGATCCAGGCCACATCCAACATCACTGCGTCACTGGGCCTAAAACTGCTGCGCACACACTCAGCGCAGGTCAGAGGTCGCTCCTTAATGATGTCGTTACGTCTCCGCTCAGAGGATTTCACGCTTGTGTGATTGCTCTATCTGTCTCTACCTCGCTCTCTGTCTCTCTCTCTCTCTGTTTCTCTGTCTCTTGCTTTTATTTGTATTGCTTGTATTTATTTATTTTCATGTTTTTCTCTTTAAAAAAGTTTTATTTTAATTTGTTTTCATGAATTTTCAAAGTCTCTCTCTCTCTCTCTCTCTCTCTCTCTCTCTTTCTCTCTCTCTCCCTCTGTCCCTCTCTCTCTCTCTCTCTCTGTGCCTCATTCTTCAACTGTTTCCTCCAGTAGTTGTCTTTCTGTTTTTCCCCCCAAAGCCAACATGAAGGTTAAGGTACTGAGTTGTGCGGTGCAGCCAAAGGCTAGTGTTTCTGCAGCGCTCTCGGTTCCGGCATACAAGAGCATCTGAGCAATTTGTCAACTTGTGAAAAGTAATGTTCCAAAATAGAAGCTGGTGGGCTGCCAGTGTTCCACCAGAATGCCTACGTCATGGAGATGTAGAATATATTGTTGTGCTGTCAGAATCTGGCCTGTCGCATCTCTCTCTCTCTCTCTGTGTCTCTTTCTCTCTCTCTCTCTCTGTCTCTTTCTCTCTCTCTCTCTCTCTCTCTCTCTCTCTCTCTGTCTCTTTCTCTCTCTCTCTCTCTCTCTCTCTCTCTCTGAATCTGGCCTGTCACATTTCTCTCTCTCTCTCTCTCTCTCTCTCTCTCTCTCTCTCTCTCTCTCTCTCTCTCTCACTTTCTCTCTCTGAATCTGGCCTGTCGCATCTCTCTCTCTCTCTCTCAGAATCTGTGCTTGTCGCATCTCTCTCTCTCTCTTTCTCTCTCTCTCTCTCTCTCTCTCTCTCTCTCTCTCTCTCTCTCTTTCTGTCTCCTGCATAAGGCCCTTGTATCAGTTAACAACCATCAACACCTAATTGGTGATGTTGACCTCAACGTTTTCAAGTTTAACTAGAAAAGTAAAATTGCTCTCCTTTGAGTGGAAATTGAATGGAAAAATACAAGAGTGTTTTACTCCTCTGTCTTTCTCTCTCTCACACACACAAACACACACACACACTCTCACACACAAACACACACACACACACACACGCACACCCCCACACCCAACCACACACACACACACACACAAATACAGAATGCCTTCCCTGGGTTTACAAAGGCATACCATAAATGTTCTGGCAGCCGAGGCAGATTGGAGCCAAGGGTGTGTTGAGTGTTGTGGTGGTGGTGTGTGGGGGGTGTTTAAGGGGTTGTGAAAGGGGTAGATAAAAGACAGGAAGAAGTGAGAGAAAGAGAGCGCATTACTGAAGGTAGTTATCTCTCCACTGGGCTGCTGAGCCTCAGTTATCTGGCCATCACCCGGAGAGCTGAGGAGGAAGTTGGGAATTTATTAAGCCGAGTTGTTTACTGTTTGTGTTGGCGTTATGTATGCGGAAAGCTCTTTTAAATATAATTAGAACTAAGAGTCTTTTTTTTCTTTTCTCTTCTCTGCCCCCCAAACAATCTTGTCTTTGTTCTGCTCCCACTAAAAAAGAGGAAATGCATTTAGCTTCTAACAAAATGCTGACTGTCAGAGGTTAATATTTGTGTGATAAATATTTATTTTCTTCCCCGAAGGAAAGGCTTGTACTGTGGCGATATTATGCAATGTTATGATAGTGGTGGAATGCCTGGTATGTTAAGTTAATATTTCCAGCAAAGCAGGTAGCATTCCTGACACAACTTAATAACTTAATCATCGTAGTGTGTGTGTGTGTGTGTGTGTGTGTGTGTGTGTGTGTGTGTGTGTGTGTGTGTGTGTGTGTGTTTGGGTGTGTGCGCGCGCGCGTGTGTTTGGGTGTGTGTGTGTGTGTGTCTACTTGTCTCCCCCTTCTTCGCGCATCCAGCACCCTCCTCCTCCCCCTCGCTGATTCCAAAATGATGTAGTTGGGTTATGTTTCTGTTTATAATATGTGGCAGTGTGCGTTTTATGTCTAAAACAGCACCAGAGGATATTCTTAACTGTCAGTTCTTGTGGAGCTTTGGTCGTCTAACCACATTTTCATCATCGTATTAGTCAATTTTATTCACTGGAAAAATGTCAAATCCCAACAGTAATGTATCCGATGAAACACCCACTCCCACTCTCTTTCTCTCTCTCTTGCACAGTCTGTCTCATTCCCTTTCTTCTCTCTCCCTTGCACAGTCTCTCTCTCGCGCTCTCTGTCTCTCTCTCTCTCTCTCTGTCTCTCGCACACTCTCATTGTCACTAACTCTCACTCTCTCTCTCTGTTCTCCCTCCCTGGATGTGACTCTTCAGGTGACCTTCCGCACGAGAATCTACCACTGCAACATCAACAGTCAGGGCGTGATCTGCCTGGACATCCTGAAGGACAACTGGAGCCCCGCCCTCACCATCTCCAAGGTGCTGCTGTCCATCTGCTCCCTCCTCACAGACTGCAACCCTGGTAAGAACAACACACATGCACGCTTACACACACACACTCACACACACACACACACACACACACACACAAACACACACAGTACTCACAGGCTACAACCCTGGTAAGAACAACACACATGCACGCTTACACACAAACACACACACACACACACACACACACACACTCACATACTCTCACACGCACACACTCAGACACAGAGTTCTCACAGACTTCAACCCTGGTAAGAACAACACACATAACACACACACACACACACAGAGTACTCACAGACTGCAATCCAAGACTGCAAACACACATGCATGACCACTTGTGCACACATACACACACAGATGCATACACACACGCTTACACACACACTCGCACACAGAGTACTCACAGACTGCAACCCTGGTAAGAACAACACACATGCACGCTTACACACACACACACACACACACACTCACACTCGCGCACACACACACAGACACACACACACACACACACTCGCACACAGAGTACTCACAGACTGCAACTCTGGTAAGAACAACGCACATGCATGACCACATGTGCACACCTACACTCACACATACACACACACACAACCACACATACACACACACACACACACACACACAGAGTACTCACAGACTGAAACCCTGGTAAGAACAACACACATGCACGACCACACACTTAAACACGCACACACACACACACACACAGTACTTACAGACTGCAACCTTGGTAAGAACAACACACACACGGGCATACACACATGCACACACACGAAGACAGAAGCACACACACACACGGGCACACACAAATGTAGACACAAGCACACACATGTAGACACAAGCACACACACACACAGACACACACACCCATACACACAAGCAAACATAGATACATGCACATACATGAACACACACAAAAACACACATGCAAACACACACATTTAGAAGGCAATAACATGACAGCGCTGTGAAATAAAATGGCTGTGGGAATTTGTAAGCAAAGCAGTGAGTGGCCAACCCATGATTAGCATACCGCGTGACCTTTTTACAGCCGACCTTCAAAGGGCATCATTTAGCCACTAGACCACAACCATGTCGCTTTATCCGCACGGTGTGTAGCATAGCAAAAGCTGGAATAATTATTATTAGAACACCTAAATTCTGACCTGTTTATCCCCCCTCCCCCCTTCCTCCCCCCTTCCTCCCCCCTTCCTCCCCCTCTCCCAGTCCCCCACACCGAACCTACCCCACCCTACCCTCCGCTGTCGGCCGTAAACAATTTTATTGCCCTGCGTGACTTGTAGTGGTGCCCCCATAAATGAAGGGGACTCCCGACGGGGCAGAAATAATCAATGTAGCACCTGGGGTAGCTAGGCTAAAATAATGCAGCATTAAATGCTCGCTAATGTCCCAGTGGCATCCCATGCTCATTAACGTGCTGATGTCAAATGAATGTGGGCTCTGTAATGGGCCGGAGGAGGTAGAGAGAGAAAGAGACAAAGAGAGAGAGAGAGAGAGAGTGAGAGAGAGAAGGAGAGTGTGTGTGTGTGTGTGTGAGCGAGAGAGAGAGAGAGCGAGGGTGTGTGTGTGTGTAAGAGGGTGTGTGTGTGAGAAAGAGAGGACGAGTGTGTGTGTGTGTGTGTGAGAGAGAGGGGGGGGTGTAAGACAGTGTGTGTGTGTGTGTGTGTGTGAGAAAGAGAGAACGAGTGTGTGTGAGTGAGAGAGAGTGTGTGTGTGAGAGAGAGAGACAGAGTGTGTGTGTGTCTGTGTGTGTGTGAGAGAGAGAGAGGGAGAGAGGGAGAGACAGAGAGAGAGAGGGAAAGTGTGTGTGTGTGAAGCTCTGTTCCCTGGTTCTCATGTCCGGCGCTATGCCTCAGTGGGGTTTTTGCTTGGAGTAATTCCAGTTAGATTAATTCCATAAATGCCAGCTGGCATTTTTGACACGGCACTCGTAGCATGCTATTGATGGCCCACATGCTGCAACGGCTGCCTAATGCACAGTGATTGTGCTACAAAGCTTTTAGTGTGGAAGGGAGAGACAGAGAGAGACAGAGAGAGAGAAAGGGAGAAGGAGAGATGAAGAGGGAGATCAAAGGGCAAAGGAAGAGTGGGCTAGAACACAATAGAGAGGAAAATGGAAAGAAAGAAAAACAAAAAAGGAAGAAAGGAAGGAAGAAAGAAAGAAAGAACGAGAGAAGACAATAGAACAAGACAAAAAGAAAGAAATGAAGGAATAATAGGAAGAAAAAAGAGAGAGGAGAAAAATATGAGAAGGCACAGAGAAGCCAGAAATACAAAATGAGAAATGTTCTTACATATCCCCCACCCTCACACCTTTCCTCAGGCAAACAAGGGGTTGTGTGAAGGATATTAAGCAGATTTAGGGAGAATGCATCAGCTTAGCATAATGCTGTTAATAAAAAGTCAATGCTGCCCACCTCTTCCCACTTGCGGCCTGATTAAAGATTGCTCTCTCTCTCTCTCTCTCTCTCTCTCTCTCTCTCTCTCTCTCTCTCTCTCTCTCTCTCTCTCTGTAGAGTGTCTCTGTTATCTGTGTGTGTGTGTGTGTGTGTGTGTGTGTGTGTGTGTGTGTGTGTGTGTGTGTGTGTGTGTGTGTGTGTGAGAGAGAGAGAGAGGGCATATTCGTCTGTGTGTATGTGTGTGTGTAAAGTGTTTAGTATGTCTATCAGGGGTAGAAATTGACTTTGCGAAATGTGAACCTTTATCAGCCACTGACAAATAAACGGTAAAATCCACCAGCCACTCAACAGTAAATGATAATTTTCGGTCCAAAATCTACCAGCTACTTATATACACTACTCAAAACAATTAAGGGAGCAAATCAACTTTTTAATATAAATTCAAGTTTACCTGAACTGTTTCTTTAGTTTTGACTAGCAGTGTATCCCAGCAAGTCAGTTGGTGAGTTTGAGCCAAATGCACAACTTTGTGTGCTCAAACCTTGTAGCAGCTCTATAAGGCCCTATATATAGGCAAGGTGCCAACATTTGTTTCACAGTTGCATTCCGTACCCTAATGGCTAAAATGTGTGCAGCTCGGATCAGTATATGGCTGAGTTTGTGGTTCCTGGTTGTAATCAATGCTGCCAGGTGCTATCTGGATCCAGCCCACATGGCCAGAGCAGTGCAACTGTTGGAAGATGGAAACACTCAGAGGGAGGTCGCTTGTCGCTTTGCTGTGTCACGTAGTGTGATAAGTCGGCTCTGGACGTGTTACCAGGAGACTGGGGAATATTCCACATGACCAGGCCAAGGTCCAAACCGGTGTACAACATATATTTTGCTTGCTCCTTTAATTGTTGTGAGTAGTGTATTTTACCAGCATGTGTCTGGTAGCTGGTGGTAATTTCCATCCCTGATGGGTATGCATGCGTCCGTACATGCATGGGATGAAGTATGCAGGGCACACATGGTGAATTAGTCTGTGTGGTGTGCTGGCTGCATAGAGCAGTCTTGGGCTGTGTGTGAGGTCAGTAGCACTACTCCAGGATAAGGTGCTGCACCACCTTCAGCAGCAGCAGCAGCAGCAGCAGCAGCAGCAGCACTTGAGGCCTCTCTGACCTGTGTGACCTGTTATCCAGTGAGGGCCTCATTCTCTCCTCCCTCCATCTCCCTCTTATCACTGTGTGTGTGTGTGTGTGTGTGTGTGTGTGTGTGTGTGTGTGTGTGTGTGTGTGTGTGTGTGTGTGTGTGTGTGTGTGTGTATGTGTATGAGAGGGAGAGGTGTGTGCATGTGTGTGTTTGAGAGGGAGGTGTATGTGTGTGTGTGTTTGAGAGGGAGAGGTGCTGTTAGAGTTCAGTGTGTGTATATCTAATAGCAGCTTATTCCTGACCTGCTCGCACACACACACAACCCCCCCCCACCCCACCCAACCAAGCTGATAGAGCTTCCCCTTTTTAACCCCTGGAGTGCACAGCAAGGCTTGATGTACGCCCCACGTCCCCACCGAGCCTGTCACCTACCCCCTACCCATCCCACTCAATCCCCAACCACATCGCACCCTATTCCTACCCACCCCACCTCCCTCGCCCTCTAATCCCCACCTCTGCCCTCCAGTCCCCATCCCACCGCACTCCTCTCCTCTCCCTCATCCCAACCCCATCAACCCACATCCACCCCCCTCTCCCCCTTCCCCTTATCCCCTGAAGGTGCCGTCCACACAGCAGGGATCACTGCCACGCGGCTCATTAACAAAGCCAAAGAATGCCACGACAGTCAATAGGCCCCTCTGGCCATTCAGCTCCTCTGTGGGCCAACCAGGATCTCTGGTCTGGGGTCTCTCTGTCACAGCAGTGGCACAGACAGACAGGCAGCCTCTTTTCACAACTCTCTGCTACCCTTAAAACAAAGGACTCTCGTCTGCCCAGCCACACACACACACACACACACACAGCACACACTTCATCCCAGTCTGAGTGCTCTTGAGGCCAGTACACCTTGACACTGCCGCCATATTAGGGGCCTCTTAACACAGCATAAAGAGAAGAAAGGAACAATGCTTATTTGTGTGTGTCAAAGACTGACAAACATATTCTGCAAGGCTGTCATTGCGCTGCCATTCGAGTAATCGAGATCAAGTGGCTTTTTGATCTTCAAATGTGAGAAGTTAAAGTGAAGAGTTAAGAGCATAAAATACAAAAAAGGGTTTATCTGGGGGAATTAACTGAGTCTGTGTCTACCTTTCTTTTCTCTGTTTCCCTCTTTTTCTGTCTTCTCTTTTTATGCATCTCTCTTTTTCTTTTTTCTTCTTCTTTCTCTTTCTCTTTCTCTCTCTCTCCCTCTCTCACTCTCTTTCTCTCCATCCCCCTCACTCTCCCTCTCCCTCTTTCTCTCTCCCTCTCCATCTTTGTATCTCTCTCTCCTCCACAGCGGACCCACTGGTTGGGAGCATCGCCACACAGTACCTGACCAACAGAGCCGAGCATGACAGGATAGCCAAACAGTGGACCAAGCGCTACGCCACATAGACTGCCTGCCAACAACCCCTGAACCCCAAACCCACCCACCCCAGCCTACACACCTCTACAGCATCCCCACCCTTACCCCCACCCACACCCCTACCCCCAGGACCTGTCAAAGCACACCCACCCAGCCCCCACTATCCCCAAGGCCACCCCCCCCCCCCCCCCCCCCTCTCCTGTTGTTCTCCCTTCTGTGGAAAAAAAAGAAAAGAAAAAAAGAAAAAAAAATCTTTTTGTTCCTTGTTGACTTGAAAGCTTTTTTTATACAGTGTATATGTATACAAAGAGTAGATTGGGATTGTATTTTCCAATACACTGAATGTTGGTAAGGTCATAAAAAGCTTTATTATTACTGTTGTTATTGTTATTACTATTATAATAATTATTATTATTATTATTATTACAAGTGTAATATTATCATCTGGGAGTGTGTGTGTGTGCGTGTTCTGTTTCCTTTTCTCCTGTTTCTGCTATTACGCAAACCAACTAAAATACACACTTCAAATACATACAACCTCCAGTCACTGACCACCCTCCACCTCCACCATACCCCTCACAGTAATGACCAGCAAACCTGTCTGTACCCTCCCCCTCCGCACCCAGACAGTCACCAACGAAGACCAGCAAACCACACGATGGGCAATGTTATCATTCACTTCCCTAAAGGAAAGGACACTTTTTGTGTAGGACGTGTGTTTGATTTGATTGTTTGTTTGTTTGTTTGTATGCTTTGTTTGTTGATTTGTTCTCCTGTGTAACCGCCCCTTTCTATATTTGCGCCCCTCTGCCTCCCACCCCCCAAGCCCCAAGCCCCAACCCCTCCTTTCTGAAAAGATGTTTACGTGGATTACTGAGGCGTCCGCCCGTAACGGGTTTGGCGAGGGTGCCGCTTTACAGTAACAGTAACGGTATGTGTCGATGGTCTCGCTGCTCTCCAGTGTCAGGAGCTTGTTTTATTGTACACTTGCATTGTGGGAAAAAAACTCAACTCAATACTCTAATAAGTAAATTAATAAAAAGGAAGCACTCTGGCTGAAGTCGCCCCCATGGGCATGTTGTTCCTGTTTTGTTTGTGTGAGGATGTGTGTGTGTGTGTGTGTGTGTGTACGTGTGTGTGTATGTGTGTGGGTGTGTGTGCACATGTGTGTGTGTGTGTTGGGGGGAGGTGTCTGAAGTGTCCCTGCTCTGGGAAACTTATTCAAGGCACGTGTATCTCCTTCTGTGTTCCCTCCTGGTGTGGACCCTAGGCTGCTTTAACATTGCTATGCCTTTGTTTACTCTGTGTTTTGGATAAACGTGTCTGCTAAATGAAATGTAATAATGCAGTGTATGAGTGTGCGTGTACTTGTGTGTCTTCTTGTCATGTGTACTGCAATCTCCTTGGGAAGTGTGTCTGTTTCCTTTTTAGTGTCTGATTATGTGTCGCCTTGTTGCCTTTTGATCAAACAGATCTTGTCTGTCCTGCTCAGTGAGAGCAAGATCACAGCTTCCTCAGAGGAAGTGAATGTTCTAAACACATGAGTAACCAAACTAATAGTGTGGTTGAAGGTGCCGTGTGTGTGTGTGTGTGTGTGTGTGTGTGTGTGTGTGTGTGTGTGTGTGTGTGTGTGTGTGTGTGTGTGTGTGTGTGTGTGTGTGTGTGTGTGTGTGTGTGTAGATTCACTTGTGGCCTGCATTTTTCCTCTCTGCTGAGGTGGCTGTGTGTGTGTGTGTGTGTGTGTGTGTGTGTGTGTGTGTGTGTGT
>CM050201.1:5970000-6060000 GCA_027475355.1 Coilia nasus | reverse complement strand
CAGGTTCAAGGGCTCGATCAACTTGATTGACACTGTCTTCGAGACGTGATTCCACTAGCACGTTCTTGTAAATTGAAATTTGAACAAATATGATTTTCGCAACCATACTCCCGTTTGTCGGGAAAGTATTAAAATCCCCTCCCCCCACAACCCCCCTTCATCTCTCCTCTTCATTGAACAGCGATTACACATGACGGCTCAATTCCTGGGCATTGAGGTCAGTAGAAGAAAGCTACGTAAACATTTTCATGAGCCTGATTATTTAAATAGCCTGCCTTCTAATCACGGTGCTACAGAAGGTGGTCTGTATTTACTTTTAGGCTGGTTATCTTTCAGACTGGAAGACTTATCGGCAATCAAAAACCATTCAACGTGATGTCAAACCCTTCCGAGATTTTAATGTGTTGTTTACATACCTTTGGTGGCACATCAAATCTTTACTTCGCAAGCATTTAGTCGATGCTGATGACTACCACAGAAATGACCACATGGTAGATCCTCTAAAGGTCCTACCATGAGAACAGGGTGACTGAAAATCATTTGTAGCAGGAGTGTGCTGCATACTGTGTGGGTGGTCCCTTGCTTTTAAGCATGTAATGTAGACTAGACCCCCAAACAGGGGACATTCTGCTCTAGTCTTGCGCTGAGCCTCATTTCTAAAGGATGGTCGTGAGTATGTCTGTAGCCTGGCCCACAACCCCCCCCCCCCCCCAAACTCCCATAAAAAGTGTTTAGATGACAGGATGGAATTTTATATGCTTCTGTCAAAAACTGAGTGTCTTTCTGTTTGTCTTTCAGAATCCAAAAGGAGCTAGCAGACATCACTTTGGATCCCCCGCCCAACTGCAGGTACGTCCCTGTGTGTGTTCCTTCTCTGACTCCCGCTGTGTTCTGGAAGTGAACAACAGGCTTTGCTGGTTGGCGTAGCTGGCCAATGCCAGCATGCATTAAATGGTGGGGAATGAGGTGTCATGTTAAAATGACTGTGTCTGGCTGTCACATCAGTAATAACTGTTGTTTATTACAGCTGATAGTGTGAGTGAGGAGGGGGGGGGGTTGTGTGGCCACCCTCACACTGTGTGAGTCAGTAGTGGTCAAGTTCAGGGGTCATGGTGGTGTTTACTGTGTGACCTGCATGCTAAGAGGGCCCGTGCCAGCGCCTCAGCCTCTCATCTCGTCTCGTCTCAGCTCGGCTCAGAGTGGGGCCTGTCACATCGGGTTTGAGGTTTCGGTGGTCAACAGCTCCGCTGTCAGATTAGCACACTCACACTCCCGGCTGCAGCCTTACACTGGAGTGTGTGTGTTTATGAGTGTGTGTGTGTGTGTGTATGTGTGTGTGGTGGGGGGAAGGGGGTTGATGATGTTGCGAGGAGTTGGCAGGGGGAGAAAAAATAGAGAGAGGGATGTGAGAAAGAGAAGGAAAACGAAAAGAGAGAGAGAGACAGATAGCTATAAAGACAAGTGCAAGGAGTACACCCAAATCATGTGAATCAAGTTGAGATTGTACATTAGAGATTGCAAGAGCGGGTAGCAGACAGCCTGATCAACAGAAGAAATTGCCATTCATTTATAATTAATTACATCAGGTAATTAATAAAAACTAATGAGGTCACCAAACCCATGTTTTGGCTGTGACTCAATTGGCCACCATGAGACTTGCATGTTGGCAATGGGGGAGGCTGCCATGCAGTTGCCTTTTCCTGCTAATCATACTCGGCTCTTTTTAGTGATGGCGATGGCGCCTGGGCACCGAAAAAATGTGGCAGATGCCACAACATTCATGCTGGCATCCCACAAGCCAAAATCTTGGCCCCAGCCCACATGTTAAAAAACCAACGTTTGTTCTCTGTAATTCAGACTTTGGTTTCAGGGGGAAAGCTATTGCCTAAGACACTCAATTTCCTGGCCTGCCTGTCTGCCCGCACTAAGGCAACCCTGGTGTCTTAATCAAATCCAGTCAAATGAGGCCAATTCCATCTTCTTAAAAAAAAAAAACTACGCCGATTGTGAAGATCAAAAAGTCGGTCTGCCGTGAAGCCCTGTGGCGAGTGCTTGCGGTGGGCTCCGGTGCAGTGGAGGGAATCCGAGGCAGATTGTGGCAAAGCCTGTGGGATTATTAGGGTTTAAAGAAGAATCGTTGGGCTCCGTACTGGACCAGAGACCCCAACCCCCACCCACCCGTGGGCGATATCTTTCATGGGGAAGGGGTGTCCCAGAAACAAGTGTCATGACACAGAACGCCCTGCACGATGACAGGCTCATCAGGCTTGCTTTCCAGAAAAAAAAAATACCACCCAGGGCGCTTTCAAGGGGAATAAGATGTCAGTTACTGTGTGATCCTATAAAGTGGCTTTAGCGGGGATTTTTGCAGACATTTCTGTTTTGGTTTATGGTCTGTAGGGACATGGTGGGATATCCACTTTACTTTCAGGCCGTTTGTACTGTTGTTGGCAAGCTGAGGCTGGAGGGAGCTCAGGGGTACATCTCCCGTGTTTCTCCCTGTTTTGAAAACACAGAAAAATTCTCCCATTAGTGCAAAATGAAAGCTTTCTGGATGGGATGAATGGAATCTATTCAACATGTGCTGAATAGGCTGTGGGCTGCTTGTGCCTGTGTCTGTTTATAGCTCCGGTGCAGAAAATAACAGATGGCATTAGGAGTATTTGTGGCACCTTCTTGTTACATTTTTCACGTTATGTTTGTCTCCTGGAGACTTGGTACGGTGGCTGCCCTGCATTTTTGCCATTTATAGTTGCCAGTGCCAGTTATAAGTCAGCCAGCTCTTTTTTTAAAACTTCACAGGAAGGCCACAGAGGTCTCGGCGTCTCACTGGAGAGCCTCGTCTTCATCATGGGACTCTCACACGCTTGTTTACACCCACAGACAGCCACATACACACACACACCCACAGACAGCCACATACACACACACACACACACAGCCACACACACACACACACACACACTCACACACATCCCCCAGAGAGATTCGTCTACTCAATCACTCTCTCATCCACACTCGTCTTCTCTCTTCATTAACTCATTCAGCGTCTCTCACTTGCTAACTTAATCCTACTCGCTCAGCTTTTCTGTTTCTTTTACACATGTTCACCTACTCATTCATGTAGCCACTTCATCACGTTCAGTCATTCACTTGGGTCTTTTTTTTTCTTTCTTTCTTTCTCTCTCTCTCTTTATCTCTTTCTCTCTCTTTCTCCTTCTTTCGACTCACATACTCACTCTTTGTATCCCTCACACTCCCTTGTTCCCCTACACGGTTGTAGTTGTACATGCATCCATGCTGTCTTCCTCATCTGTAGGTTCCTCCTCTCACATTTCCTATTTTTCTTTTGCACTGGCCTCCAGTCATCTCACCCGCACCCCCTGTGTGTGCGTTTGTTTCCCTTCTAAAATCCCTTCTTTATTCTTGTCTCATTCCCTTTCACCTCTTCACCCCTCTCCCTCCTCCTCCTCCTCCTCCTCTTTGTCCAAGAGTGTCAGTCACACCTCTGAATTCCAGGCATTGTAAGAGATTTGGGGCGCCCTAGAATTTATTGCGGCTTCAAATTAAAAGCACATATACAGTGTTTTGCGCAAGCTAGAGATGCTGTGTTTGAATGCCCAAAGCTGTAGAGCAAGACGAAATAAAGCCATCCTCCTTCTCCTCCTCCACTCCCTCCTCCTCCTCCTCCTCCTCCTCCTCTGCTTTCCTCTCCCTCCTTCTCCCCCTCTCTTCTTCCTCTCCCTACTTGTCCTCCATTTTCCTCTGGATCTAGCTTCTATGTCCTCGCTGTTAACTGGATAACTGAGACAATTTTCAGCCGCCTGATAAGGAAACACCCTCAGAAGCCCCAGCAATCTGACTGCAAATACCAGAGAGAGACAGAGAGAGAGACAGACAGAAGGGGGAGGGGGGCAGTAGTGATCTGACCTTTCTTGAGTAACATAACAGTGAGTTAATGTTTATGGATGCAGGTCAAATCTCTACACACACTCACACACACGCACACACACACGCACACACACACACACACACACATTCTCATACACACATATTCTCTCTCACACATGCGCACACACACACACACAAACACACACACACACTCTCCATGGGCTTCTCTTTTGCCCTTCTTGGTGAATTGTTGTATTGTGCAAGACCTGCGGAAAGCCTTTCCTGCACTTTAGCTAACAGTGAAATGTTTGTAAGAAGCTGACAGGTTGATATCTGTGGTCATCTAGCAGGCATGCCAATGCCAAGCAGCAGTCCTGCACCTCTCACCTCGTTCTTTTGTACGAGCCACAAAGGCCCAGTGCAGGACAAGCAGCTCTTGATTGGCCGGTTCATCCTGAAGGTCCTGAGAACCTCTTGCGTTCATACCAGACTTTACTTAATCTGGATTGCAAAAATCCTGTCCGGCGAATATCCGGATAATTGGCCATGACTGCAGTTCGAATAGAAACCGCTAGATGTCGCTAAGCAAAGTGGGGTTAGCGAACAACAGCCTGGCAAATTCGCGAGAAGCTTAAAAAACTACGGATATAAAGACATGGTATAACAAACCAATCCCCCTTCCCCACATAAAATAAATCTGAATTGCTTTTACTCAAGCGAGCTTAATCCTACATTCTCTGTATGTCTCGTGGCTGGTGGTGAATGCTTGGCTGAAAACATTTCAATTGCCCACCGTGATGCGGTGCATTAAATGACTCCTTGTCAAATTAATTGGAAGAAACAAATGACTAGGCCTATAACATTGCCTTGTGTCATTTTAGGCTACTTTTTTATGCAGTTTCGCAGTGCTGAAGTGGTTTAAAACAAGACTTTTCTTCCTTTAGCAACCGTTGCCATCAGCAAACAAAAGTAATGCAATATAGATGACCTAGCTCATATTTGGCTGATAAAAATTGCAAGGTGTTGATCTAATTAGTATTAAAATTAACTGTTTCGGCCATTGTTATACCTTAAAGTAGCAGTAAATTGTGTCATTTGGCTACGTTTTGTTGGCAGCACTGTGGAAATATCCGAATGTGAGACCGCGGTGAATGTGAGACGCATTCCCTAAGCATTTGACGCTCCGTGGCCGTCGGTCTTGTAACATTAAAACATGGAAGAAACAAATGACTAGGCCTATAACATTGCATTGTGTCATTTTAGGCTACTTTTTTAATGCAGTTTCGCAGTGCTGAAGTGTGCAGCTGCCGACATAAATTCCCAACTTGCCAGTGTCTCTCCTTTATATGCCTTGTGCATGGTAACGTGGTTCTTCGCGGTGACTTCGCAGTTAACTGTTCTAAACGTGTGTGTCAAGCCAATAGGTCAAAATCACTTGTTTTTCTATTAAATTCATATATATTTGCCATTTCCGACCGTTTGGGCTGACGGTAATGGTACCGTTGGTTTAAAACAAGACTTTGGGAATGACCAATGACCGCGTGATGATGACCCTGTGAACCCGGAAGTATGACGCAATTATCCGGATTAATGATCCCTTAGCGTTCAGACTAGGTTTTTCGGCCTCAAGATCCCTTAAAAATCCACCTCATGAGGTGGATTTTGAAAATCCGGATGAACCCCTTGAAAATCCGGATAAGTTGCGTTCACACTAGGATAAATTTTATCCGGATTTTGAATCCGGATTGAATCCAGATTTTGAAAATCCTAGTGTGAACGGGGTCTTAAGTAGACTTGCAGCATTAAACCCTCTCGTAAAAGTCTTGCTCTTCAGACTAGGGGATATGACTGTGTGGGACAGTCACAATGTTATCTGTATCAGATTGTCATCTCTATAATGAAATATACTGAAAGGGGCTCGAGCTTTGGCATTCTTTTTGTATGACAAAACATGGCCCGAGGCATGTACCCTTTCCACCTCGTCGGGTCATGGCAAATCTCATCATCTTTGTTTGGACATGTCAAGTTGGTATTACGTTTTTTTTTTCAGAGGCGGAGCATGCACAGCTATTAATGGGTGAGAAATGAGGTGATTACTGAGTTTTGACATTTACATGTGACACACTTCCCAAGAGGAAGTAAAAAAAAAAAATGGACCTGATAGCTTAGCGTCAGATTGGGGTACTGATTAGAACCACTTGTGCAAACATGTGCATCAAGTTGCCTTTTGCAATGAGGTTTCCTGTCTACTAGCCTCTGGCACTTTCAAAACTCCAGTGATGTTCTTATATTAAACCACTGATTACAGCAGGGCTCCTCACAAGCTATTTTATGGCGGGGACGTTTCTTCTAATCACCTTCTTTATGGGGAACCTACACTGAAACGAATCCTTCTTCTCCTACAGTGCCCCATCTCTCGCCTCGACACTAAAAAAAAAATGAGAGTGAGTAAGTGAAAGAGCGAAAGAGAGAATAAAAAAGGATAGCTATCTGTGTTATTTAAATGAATGACAACAGTGATGGCCTGGACTGCTGGCTTGTTGGCTGGGGACTGTGCTGTCTTTGTGTGACAGGGGAGTGAGTGGCGGTGGTGGTGGTGACCATGGTGGTGATGGTGGCAGTGGTTGGGAGGATGTGTGTGTGGTGGTGTGTGTGGGTGTGTGTTAAGGGGGGGGTTGAGTCAAACAGTGGGGCTCTTCTGTGTGGCTGGTGTGCATCTGAGACGGTTCTGTTTCCAGGCCCCTCCCCAGAGCCAGTAAAGCGGAGAGTGATACGATGGTACTGTGGAGCAGAAGGGCCGCCTCTGCCTGCCTGCCTTCCTGGCTCTCTGCTGGGCTGCCCACCCGCCTGCCTGCCTGCCTGCCTGCCCCTTGTGGCAGGTCTTTTAGTCTTTGAGCAAGGCTACTATTTTTACCTGTTTTTCTTTTGTTTGTTTTTGTGGTCACTAGGGGAAAATCATTTATCCAAATTTGTATCCCAGAGTGTACGGAGGTGTTGATATCTTAAGGGGAATGTATTTCTGGGTTTTCAGAAGGCAAAGTCATGGTGGATGCAGCAGTTATAGCCTCGTGTTCAGCTCTATTTTAGGTGCAGATTGAGCAACTTGGCCATCGTGTGGAAAAATGGCTAAGAAAATAGTCTCTTGCTGACAAGCCACTGAAAGATTTTGTCTCTCCCCCCACTCTAAGAATACTCAGGCTGAGTTTGCGAGCGATCGGCGTGATGTGTATTTGGTCTGGTGCCAGACCTTCAGATGAGTCAGTGTTTTGTAGCAGAGGGCTGCTGCCCTGTGGCCCTAGCAGTGGGCTCAGTGCACAAACCACACACACGCTTTTTCAAATGCAAATGGCCACGGCAAACGGCCTTTATCTCTGTAGGCAAATAAACAACATACTATCTCGCTCTTTCTCTCTCTCTCTCTCACTCTCTCTTTCTATCTATGCCTGCACCTTCCCTTCTCTTTCCACCCCCCACCGGGTCTAGCTCACTCTCTTCCTCTTCCTCTCAGCCTCTCTCTCTCTCTCGCCGCTGTTCTTGTCTCTGATCATATGTCGGCTTATGTAATGGGTCAGCTGTGAACTGAGGGGGTAAAGAGTCAAATAGTCTAGTGGCATGATGGAGCCTGAACCAGTCCTTGACACACTGATAAGGTCTTTGTGTAACAGTAGCCAGAACTACTACACCGGCATGCTAATAGTACAGTATTAGCAACCGCAGGCCTAGACATATGCATTTGTGATAAGTCTATACATGCGTTTGAGAGGTGACCAAGATGTACCATTAGCACAAACATGACAGAAATAAGATAATGCTGTGTGCATGTCCTTATATAGCATATCTAGATTTAACCTTGCCAGTTTTTACCACTTGTGTAAATGTTATCAAACTGGAATGTGGTAATTCTGTGGAAAGTGGACTTTCTGTCACTTTCATAACACTAATAAAATGCGGTGGTATTGCCATGACATAAAATTTAAGCATTTGATCATTTTGGTTGTAGAACTTACATGAAAAAAAATGTACAACATACTTAATATTATATTTTCTCATGTCCTGCCACATCCATAATGTGGAGTTGTCCATTGTACATTTGACAGCTATTCCTTTAATATGCCTGTTCGGTGCATTTTAAGTGCCCCTGTTGAATTCAGTGGTGTCACTCTGAGAGACCCTTGCTGAAGATTGGAATGAGCATGCACACTCACACTGGTGTCAGATCTGAAATGTGGTTTTCTTGAGTTCCTCGAGTGTAGATGGCACTACAGATGAAAACACTCCTCAACTCCTGTGAAGTCTGCCATGCTGGACCCTTGAAGTGGAGATGAGGACATGTGCTGGTTGCATTTCTGTCATCGTGATGCTCAGGCTAAATCTTTCTGCTCGTGGCGAACCAGCAGCCATGCTGCTAAAATAAAAATGAAGAAATTCTAAATGACCAAGGAATGCACATTTATATGAACATTTTTGTTTACACATAATATACGGTTTTCCTGATAAATGTTTATGTTTATGATTTTTGGCAAACACTTTTTTCCAAAGCAGTGTACAATACTAAACCAGCTTAAAAATAAAACATAGCCAACATAAACAAATATACAATAGCCAACAATACTTAAATTTATACTTCAATTAAAAAAATAATCATTTAAAAATATTTTAAAATCATTAAAAAAATAAAAACATGGCAAAAATATTAACATTACTTGCACAGGATAGTAAAAGTCAGAAGCAATCTACTTCACTGCAAAAAAATAAAAATAAATGACAGGTTATCAACTAGAATTAAAAAGATGTGTGCTTAAACATATTTATTAGAGCAATGTATGGTTGTATCCAATTTTATCCACTATGTGATGCTACAGAAATATTGCATAGTACTAAACACTTGGCATTGGTAGTCAGCCAAACACAACCAGCTCTCATTGGATAAGTAGTCTAGACAGAGACTGTAAGGCTGTATCATATGATTAAACTAACTTGGATGTATCCTGGATATATCCATCCTATTTATGCAAGATATCAACACCAAGGTCACAAGTTCAGTTCCCAGGGAAACGCCCACTATGATTGCACCCACCATAGAGCATGCAGGCAGAGCTGTGGCAGGATTTCGAACAGAAGTGTGGGGGAGGGGAATAGAATGATTTGTGAGGTGTTGTTGAAAACATCTTACATTAATGAGTTTGTTCAGGCATGCTCTTATGATACCAATCAATATTTCATCACAAGTTGAACAAAATGGACCTGAAGTGTTACACCTCTTAAAATATGGTGGTAAATTAATATCTTTTCCTCAGCTGTCATTGTAAAACATTTTAATATCACTGCACATATGGTTATGTTTTGAAATGATGTACATGAAATGCCTGGGGGATATATTTAGATGTTCCAACCTCCATTTTCTGCATTTTTTTTTTCCATTTTTTTAAATCCGATTTTCTCCAAAAGTCCCTAAATGCCACTATAATTTAATTATACCTTTGCTATCTCCGACCCATTGAATCACGTACTCTTAATTAGTCGTGGTGGAAGTAAAATCGAGCAAATGGGCTTTTATGTGTAAGCTTTCCCAGCACATCGGCAGGAAATGCCAACTTAAATCCACTTAACCAATAAGGCCAAGGAACTGTCAATACTGTGTCGTTTGGACTGGTTGGGTCTCAGAAACACACATTTGAAAGACGGGTGGGGGTGAGGAGTTTTAGTAGGCTGGAGGGTGGATCCGTGCCAGAGTTACTGCTGTTGTGGGTCAAACGGGATTACTTCCAGATAGCAAAATGCAATTGAATTAGTGAATTGAATGATGTCAATAACAACCAACCCGGTCATAATTAAGTGTTAAAACCTTGTTATCAAAGCTATTGTTAAAAGATTTTGGGGTGTGTGTGTTTTTGCGTGTGTGTGTGTTTGCAGTGCTGGTCCTAAAGGAGATAACATCTACGAGTGGAGGTCGACCATCCTGGGCCCCCCAGGGTCTGTGTATGAGGGGGGAATCTTCTTCCTTGACATCGCCTTTACACCAGACTACCCCTTCAAACCTCCCAAGGTACGAGCTGTCCTCAAAAAACAAAAAAATAAGTGTGTGAAAACAGTGGCAGATTACATAAATAAGTCATAAAAATTTGTAGTCGATGATGTATCGCGTTGGCTCGACACGACAGGGGAAAAGTGCTGCTTGCTTTCTAGGGTTGCGTCACCGCACCTTTGACTGATGATACTCTTCGGTTGCTGTTTGGCAGCATTTTCCCCATGAGCAAATACAGGTACTGCCAGTTGGGAAGATAATTAAAACTGCTTGTGTGTATAAATCTGTTTTATATAGAATTAAAAATGTAATTTTAATTAACTGTAATTTTACATGTAAATTTGAATGTAATTAAAATGTAGTTAGAATAAATGTATTTGTATGTAATATATATTACATAATATATGTAAAGATGTATACATGAATGTACTCGAACTGAACTGAAGTCTATATCATAGAAAAGAAATATGAATGCTGCTTCTGCTGCAGTTCTTTGAAACCAACATGTTGTGATGGGTTATTCTGTTTAACAGCTGTGAGCTACCAACAGCACATCTTGTAGTGTGAAGCAAAGCCTTCTCAGTTCCTGGTACAACATGCACACTTTTCTTGTGGCTGTCACCACCTAGCTGTGCCACGTTGTCGTCTTTAACAGTTGTGGGCTAGCGACAGCACATCCTTTACTGTGAAGGGAAGGCTTTTTTTGGTTCCTGGGTACAACTGCTGCTGTCACCACCAGCCAGCTTTTTGCGTTTGCTCTTTCGGTGGTGTGCGGATCGGCCACTGCAGAAACTCCCCAACCTGCAGCAGAAGGGATTTAATGTCTTCTCACGTACTAAACCAAAATTACCAGTGATGTTGCTCGTTCACACTTCTTAACCACGTCCTGTCCATGAATTACTTACAAATCTGCCATTCAGTCATTATGTCAGCCTCCAAACTGAAAAATAATAATTTGACAGAAAATAACGATGTATGGAATTATTCAAACATTTTGATCATTATTGCATTCGTCTACTGTCTGTTTCTCTTAGAGTGAGTGATGGTACTAAAAGAAGGCTTGTAAGGAAAAATAGAAAATAGATGAGTAAGTTACTGATTTGTTGCCATTTTACCATGCACACCTGGAAAGGGAAAAAATGCTTGTCACACATTAAAATGCAGCAACCCATAAGTCTGTCCTTAATCTTGTACAGACAGCCCTATGCACAAGCAGATGGTTTTGCTGCAGGTTTAGCTTTGCTGCCTGTTGCATGCCACAATTCTTTAATGTGAACTCTGTCGCCCCCCTGATGCTGTGGCTGCTTTTTCCATATGTCCATACCAGGTTTCAACGTGGTTAGGTCTCAGTTTGTAATCCATTGTACAGTCTTTCATGTCTAAAATTGGAGTACCACTGGAGTTTATGTAGAGCTTTGGTTGTCTGCCACTTTTGTCCAGCACTGGATTTTTTTTTAAATCCAAACCAACTTCCATGTACTGTATCTAATTATAGAACATGCTGTCATTCACTCTCTATGTCTGTGTTCTCCCTTCCTGAATGTGACTCCTCAGGTGACCTTCCGCACGAGAATCTACCACTGCAACATCAACAGTCAGGGCGTGATCTGCCTGGACATCCTGAAGGACAACTGGAGCCCCGCCCTCACCATCTCCAAGGTGCTGCTGTCCATCTGCTCCCTCCTCACAGACTGCAACCCTGGTAAGAACAACACACATGCACGCTTACACACACACACACACACACACACACACACACACAAACACACACAGTACTCACAGGCTACAACCCTGGTAAGAACAACACACATGCACGACCACATGCACACTTACACACACACACACACACACACACACACACACACACACACACACACACAAACAAACAACCACACTGACACATACCCTTACTCACATCCACGTACAAACATATAAACAAATGCACATGCACACACACAAACTAAAGAAATACCACTGGTGGCAGAATACAGTGAAACATGCAAAATAGGGAAGACTTTGACTATGGGCACATGGTAGGATCGGATTGGATTGGGATTAGGTTGGGTGTTGCTACCCAACGGGTGGTCTGTCCCAAATGTCTGTGCACATGAGAGTTCGTGTTAGCGGATAATGGTCAGAGATCTGGCCGTTTCCGCTACGCTAGATGGCGCTATATTCCTTTCAACAAGTGGTGTTAGAACTACTTCAGGTTAACGGCTGCTAAAAGAAAATAAACAAACTATCTGGCGGCATACAAAACAAAGATAGCGCTTGAGGAGGTTGACAGAGCAGCAGTTGCATGCAAGCTGTGCATTCTCCTTTCTTTGGAAGTCCGTATGAAAGAACAAACAGCGTTTTTGGTTTCCTTGATACGACATGAACTGTGCCGTCGGCGTTTGATATTACAAGCAATTGAGGACAACGAGACTTGTTGAGAGCAGGCGATAGAAAGCCTCGACGTTCAGTATGGATGAAAATCAGGGACAGAAGCTTCTGGGATCGAGTGGTTTTACATGCGCAGTAGGGCTGTCAACATTGCTCAAAAATGATTTTCGAATATTCGCTCCAAATAAAACACAAATATTCCAACTACACCGAGTATTTCTTTTGCCTCCGACATTCCAAAGCGCAAGTGCACGTTTTTTCACATTCCAATATTAACTTTCACCTTCGAATTGCTTTTCTAACTAAAACTATTCGAATATATATTCGAATTTCGAATATTCCTTGCCAGCCCTAATGCGCAGTACACGAATCCAAACCAATAACCGTGCACAAGGCGGCACCAAGCGGATTGTAACCGGCTCAAGCCAGGGGTTGCAATCGGATTCGCGAAACCAATCCCTATACGATCCTTAGCCTGGGCACATGAAGTCGATACGATCCCAAACCATTTCCAATCGGATTCAACTCCTCCATGTGCACGCAGTGTTTGTTTTTGCTAGCAGCTAAGTCTTTCGATTCTGTTACGCACTTTGGCTCGAAGTTTGAGCAACATAAATGGGAGACCACATGTAGTTGCAAGATTTAACATAATTTTATTAAAGACGGATCAAAAAAGGTCATTGTAGTGGAAATAAAGAAATGTGTGGTGCAAGTCTGTATGGTGCAGTGACAAACCCAAAACCCCTAAAACGACAGAGGAGGGAAAATTCATCTTTGTGGCCAGGAAGCCTTTTGTAAGCCAGGCCCAATTACCCAGAACCCCCTGCCACACCTGGCCACCAGCCTACCTGCTAATTAGGGGAGTAAGGGAGAACGGGAACAAGCACCCCTGGGATACTGGCTGGGTTGTAACACCCCCCTCCCTAAGAGAGAGACACACCTTAGTGGATCTCTGAAACCAAACTACAGAAAACACCATTACTATACAAACAACAAGGGTACACTGGATACGAAGCATCAGTCAACTCAAAAGGTCTTTTACTCCACATTCTACAATCATAGTCATAAACACACAAGTAACTGAATACTCAAATACTCAAAATCAAGTTTCTCCTTTGTCCTGTATGTATCACCAATCCAACCAATTAGCAAAGCTAGGCGCCAAAGGCAGCAAATGAAGACAGCTGAAACAAGAGAAACACAAAAAAATGTTACGACACAGTAATTACTCATCATTAGAGGAACGTGACAAAGCATCAGCCATGATGTTTTGAACAACGCGAATATGACGGATTTATAAATGATAAGGCTGTAAAAATCAACGCTGAGCGCATGAGGTGCTGGTTGGGGTTCTGCAGAGAATGGATACTGGCCAGGTTGTAATGATTACGAATAAAATAACCTGAAAATGACCTTACATTAGCAAACATCTTCAAATATGTCATAAGACTTCTTAACTGTAATTGTGTGGTCTATTAATAACACTGATGCTAGTACTTTGGTTATCCCTCAATCCAAACTGAAACCACCTGTCACCATCCAGTTTTGCAGTGTTGTCTGATGGTCACTCGTGCCCACTGTGGCAAGTTCCAACCTCCAGCATTAAAAGCTTAAGATCTGCTTATTTAATTACCAGTGATTTTATTCTCTGGTTACCCATGTTTCAAATAATGTCATCTTAAATGCATCTTTAGGCATTTTATTTCTTGGTTTTATGAGCAATAAAGGTTATCACTGAATCCATACTTCATTTTTCTTAGTAATATCTTAAACCAGTGAATGCCTTATAGTGTTGGATTGGTGTAATGAGTAAGATATATCTCCTGGCTATCCTCTACGCCTTCACTGCACCATTTCAAGGTTGCAAGGTGCACACAGCAGCAAATATGTTGTCCTCTCAGCTAGGGGAATTGGTCTGAGAGGGAGTGGTGGGGTGTGCAAACTCTCCCTGCATGATATTAGGAAAGTGTGCGATTTGCAATAACATTACTAAATGCTGCGATGGCAGTATGACTTGCAATACATAAACAAAATCTTAAATACACACAGCGAGGGGTCTAGGCTATGGGGGAGGTAATCAAGTGCAGTAGGGCTCAATCTAATTTGCCAAGTACTTCAATACATAGAGTGCAGAAGTATAACTTATAGAAAGGAACAATTTATTGTGGCTATGTTGCAATATGTGTATTGCGAAATTGTACGCCATGATATTGAGATATTCCTGATATATCGTGCAGCCCCAGTGTAAGTGCAACCTACGGCTGCTGTTCAGTGATGTTCTCAGGGTTCAGGTTTCTTGTTTTGATACATGTAGACCCACTGTCTACTTATCTCCAATAGACAAGAGTGGAATTCCTGTGCTTTTTTTCTCCCAGATCTCCGTCACTCTCTCTGGCACCATTACTAATCAGGAAGGCTGAATATATCATAACAGTACAGTGACTCAAAGCCATCCTGTCTCCCCTGTGGAGTGAAATGCATGTCATTTTTATTTTATAATAGAACTATGCAGCTCACTTTAACTGGTTTGCAATGCATTACCCCCATCGCCGTTCTCCACGAATTGATTGAGAAGAGTGTCCACACACCGGTATAGCTCCCAAAAGGTTTGTTAAATTATAGTGGCGGCTACTTTTGCCTGAATTGATGAATACCCTGGTGTGTCGAAACATTGTCACTGTGATTTAATAAATCTTTTGGGACCTATTCCAGTGTGTGTACAGTCTTCTCCTTCCTTTATTGCATTTTTTGTTTTGCACCCAGCCTTACTGGGGAGGGATGTGCAGGCATTTAATGTTTTTGACATTCTCTACTAATTACCATAACATGAGCATAAACTCCTTTATGTTTGTATGTATTATGGTCAAACTGTGGTTGTATCTTCACAGTAGGTATATTAACCCATCCCTCAATCTAGTTAGTCATAAAAAGAAATCAATGTTCCTTCCTGTTAAAAAAAAAACACACACACTGAAAAAGAGTGAGTTTTTCCTAGCTTGAGTGCTCTAAAGTAATCAAGTCTTGACTGGGCTTCGACTGCCCTGAGGCCTATTCTGTGTTACGGCACTATACAAGTGAAGTTGAGCTTAATCACTGGGCAAAATGCGTTGAATTCTCTCGGGAAGCAGCAGTCACGTACAGCCCACAATTTTAGCAAAAGGCTTTTGATAATTGAGCTTTACTGACAAATGTTATTCCGCCTTACTGTTCTAATGACACTGCACTGATTGATTTTGGCCTGTCTGGCCCTACCTAACCCTACCCACTGTGAAAAGACATTCTTTACTCTTACAATACATATACACACATTCTTAACCAAAACCAAGATTAACTTTTTGAAGCATTTTTCTTAATGCCGATTTAGTATCGTCACACCGTATATGTCAGAGTTCTTCTTCACGGCATTTCATTTCCTCTGACGCTACTGCTTTCATTGATTCATCATCGGTTTGTATCTGAGTCACAGGGAATGAATATGACAAGTGTTGAATCACTGTGTTGCTCAACATCGTTTACCCGTGACTGACTGCCAAGCACACACAAATCCTCCTGACTGCCATGGGGTAGAGGAGTTGTGTGCAGCGGTGACGCAGTGTGTGTGTAACCCATCTCGCTTTTTGTTTCAGCTGATCCACTTGTGGGAAGCATTGCCACCCAGTACACAACCAACAGATCGGAGCACGACAGGATAGCCAAACAGTGGACCAAGCGCTACGCCACATAATCTCGCTCAGGGATTTGAGAGAGCAGCAGAGAGAAGAAGTGATACAGAAGGAGAGAGAGAGAGAGAGAGAGAGAGAGAGATGTGGAGGTGTATGTATGTATGTCGGGGGGTGGGATCATATGAGGTAAAACTGGTGGAAAGAGAGAGAGAGAGAGAGAGATGTGGAGGTGTATGTATGTATGTCGGGGGGGTGGGATCATATGAGGTAAAATTGGTGGGGTGGGGAAGGGGTGAAGAGGGGCTGGGATTGAGAGGGCTGTGGGACATTTTTATGGGGGGCGTGGGGGGGATTTAAGCCGTATTTCCTGATGGTCCCTTTGTTGTAACATGTGATGCTTCCTTTTTCTGGACTTCTTTATTTTGACCCCCAAGTAAAGTCACCATTGGGCAGTGCTGCATTGTAATATGTCTTCCTTTTTTGTGTTTTTCTACCCTGTTGTAAATCAGTTCTAGTTGGCACGCTTGGAAACAATAATGTTAAGTCTGCATTAAGGTTGCTTGTGAAAACGGTAGCACAGCATGATTCTTTAGACCAAACTTCAAGTTGCAATGTGAATTTTCCCTTCTATTAAAGTTGAATTACAACTGTTTTTTGTTGCCTCTAACTTTCACTGACATCTATATTCTTAGACTTTTGTGTGGATTGTCAAACCACACACACCATTCTTGGTAAACTTGATGACATTGCCTACTCATTTTTAAATAAAACATGTGCCAAGGTCAGTTTCCAGAAAGCAACGAGATAAACAAAAAGACGCTGGGTATATATAGCTGTGAAAAAAAAAGATATGGTAATATTTATTATGGTGCCTAAAAGTAAGGAAAACAGCAAGCTAGGTACGTTTAGTGTATCTCTCAATCAGCAGCAAGCTTTCTTTCTGTGGAGGTTGTATTTTAACACAAAAACACAAGCCCATTTTCGTACATCTTCCAGAGTGCTGTATGTAAGAATTTATGCGAGAAATCCATAACGGCTTCCCTTGACCTTTATATGGTACAGAGTTACAAAAGCACCTACACCATCAGCATCTCATTCTGGTATAACGACGTGCTCAATAAAGTCTTTGTTTTCTGTCCATTATACCATTTGATTTAGCCTTTCCAGTGCATTCTACAAGGTAATGTAAGGGAGTACATAATAAATATTGTCCTCAGACACATCAACGTAATGTAAATATTTCATGCACAAACGCCTAAAATCAATAATTGGCGAAGCGCGAGCGACAGCCTCGCTAAACGAAGGAAACATTGAAAGTCGATAACTGTCAAGTGAAGATGGCCCATCAAGCCCTACAACCACCGCGGCTCCTCTTACAGCACCTGCTATCGCTGCTTCAAAGGGTTCGTGTTGTCGAAGAATTAAACGGCTAACTCGACCAACTTCACTGAAGTTCCCAATCTGGGCTCAAATGTCGTTGGAGGTTGTACCCTTGCTCTTGCGTCCGGGCAATGGGAAGGCAGACTTGCTCTGCGGCTGCGTCAGGCGGCTGGTGAGGGTGGTGAAGGGCTCAATGAGAGAGCTGCGCTCGGTCACGCTCACCTCCCAGAGTTTCACCTTCTCGCCTCTCGCCCACTGTTGTGCCACGTCCGACTCCACCTGGCGACGATCGCGCAGATCTGTCTTGTTCCCCAGTACGATGACCGTGACCTACCATGAAAAAATGAAGTTGGTCACAACACAGACACATCTTAAGATACTAGTGTATTAGTGATATGTCCGCTCTCCATTACTTGATAAGATTTACACCTGTGGGTATCTTAAAATCAAATTCATGCTACACAAAACAACATAATGCATTTCGATAATGTATACCTCTTTCTTGTCCCTGGACTTGTCGATTTCTTTTTTCAGAGCATCGACTTTCTTAAAGGACTCCAAGCTGTCAACACTGTAGACCAGGACAAACCCATCAGCCACGGAGAAATAATGTTTCGGTAGATCAACACCATCGTGGAGCCCTCTGGTGTCGTAGAGACGCAACTGCTCCCTCACCCCGCGGTCCGTCTCCACTGAAGCAACGTAGACATCTTCCTGTGTTTGATTCGATTCCGAACCTGTCAAGGATACCACTCAATCAACTAAGTTGCCGGTTAGGAAAATGTACTCTTTCACCTTGGCTAATATCATCTTGATGCAATGCGCATGACAGAAACGGTCGGCATTTACCATTACATTCACCTGTCACTCTATACACGAACACACAACTCAACAGACATTGCTGGTCTACTTTAGCAATACAAAACGACACAGAGAATTACTCACCAACGGTGTGATTTCCGTAAAGAAGATGTTCTAGAATTGCGGTCTTTCCTACTGATGCCAAGCCACAGACAACAACTTTACAACCTTTCCCCATTGCGGTGTACTGTCCTTGACAGAAACAGAAACAAGTAAATCTTGCGTTTACATCGATGGTTAGGAGAACATGGCTATATTGTCTTTGTGTGCATATCTATTAAATATGAAACCGTATTGTTGCTTAGGTCATCACGTTGAGTCTAATGTTGCAAGTAACGAAAATATATAACCAGCAAAATGTAAAAAAGGGAATGACCCAAACTGTGGAATAGCCTATGACTTTAGTTTTAGTTTACGTTAGCTATGTTCGCGTTTGCACACAAACGCTTGCATCAAGCATGGTTTTGGGAGTCCATCTATGAAAAGGTAGATCTACAACAAATAATACGAATATTAAAAAGACGTATATGACTTACTGCAAAGGTAGACGATTACAGAGAGACGGACACCTTTTCAGGAAACCAAAGCATGAGCTAACAAGCTAGCTTGTCAGGGATTCAAAGCCCGTTTTCTTGCTAGTTTTTAGACAGCTAAAAATTCAGGCATTTTTCATACATAGCATAGAAGGTGCGAATTCGTGCGACTTAAGTCTGTGTTGGTAATATTTGAAATGTTGCAAAGAAGCTTTGTGAATAAAACAATTTTCAGTTTCCTTGAACTCGTCCTGTTTCCTTTCACCCTGTCAGTTTCATTTGGCTACGTCATATCCGTTGTAAGAAACACTGCTTATGATTAATTTAACTATCCGTTCGTGGTAGAAATTAATACTTCACACATAGACTGTATATAAGAGAACTTCACATGTATTTTACACCCCAGAAATCGCTGATCGCAGCGAGTTATAAAGGGAACCAGTCTTGGACTAGTCAGCACAAGTCAGAGACTCGTGAGAACAATATTACCAAAGATTTTGCACATCTCCTCTGCAACCAGTGTCGGATGTAGTGATATACTATTCTTATTTAATGCACATAGTCATATACAATAATTTCCATAACACAGCGAAAACACCAAAAAATGTTGCCTACACTTCCCAAGAAGCAAAACAGGAAAATACGTCACTACGTTTTTCATAAGGCATGCTGGGGATTTTCTTCTTCCTTTCCGGCTGGTACGCCATCATGTAAGCTAGATTTTGTACCTTTTCCGAAAATGCAATCCCTATAAAATCATAGCCAACCCAACATAATCGAAATTACATATTTAGTGACTCTGTAGCGGAATGGCTAAACGCACTTCTCCTGTCTTCATTTTTTAGTTTGTGCCTCCATATTCTTAATTAATTAAGAATTAACTTACTGCGGTGTGAAACTGTGTAACCAGTTAGCAAACTGACCCTACTGCATACTACACCACAGGATATTGTCCTGTATTCGTTGATTGAAGAGAAGTAGAAAATGTGTCCGTGGCATAAGTTACATACCTGATAACATTTTCATAGTGTAACGAATATGCAGTATCCTATATTTGTCAGTGCTTGTGTTATCTGAGCAGTCGTGTAGTGCATCTAATGCATGCTTCAATGCTTAGCTTGCTAGTAAATTAGCCAGATATCTTGTAGCAATCCACATTTCGGGGGTTGGTAAACATTTTTCCACCATAGTTCAATGTCATGTCTGTGTAATTCGATAATGAGTTTGGCACGGGCAGGATTTTTACATTTCTTGATGGAGTAAATAAGATCTCGGAGGTGACCCTAAGTGTTTGTTGGTGTTGTAGATTGTCTATCTCATCCGCGCTGACAAGTTCGTAACAGTTGCTGCTTCAGTGTGTTTTTGTATCTTTTAGATGTTGATTTGAATACACTCTAAATGGTATGCTCTCTTCACAGCTGATACAACATGGGAGCGTACAAATATATGCAGGAGCTATGGAGGAAGAAGCAGTCCGACGTGATGCGTTTTCTGCTTCGTGTTAGATGCTGGCAGTACCGTCAGCTCTCCAGCCTCCATCGTGCTCCAAGACCAACCAGACCCGATAAGGCCCGCCGTCTGGGATACAAGGCTAAGCAAGGTAGGTAATAGTTCTAACCTGTTGATGTATGGTTGCTTGGCGAGTCAGGGTGCCTCAGAATCCCTTTACTGCCTGTGGTGTCAACTCCTTTAACTAAGGACTTGATAAAGTTATTAAGACTGTGGAGATGTTGACAGAAGTGTCTGAAAAATCCACTGTTGAATATTTTAAGCTCTACAAAAGAAATATAGTTTCCCCTCAAACAGTGTTCGAAATAACCAGTGGTTATTGCTGGTAATCAATTTTGAGCGTATCATTTACTCTACTTTTTGACTGATCATAACAGCATGAATTGGGAGCTGTAGTGGGTTCTGACCTCGTGCATTGTTTTTGAAGCCATGCAAGTTTTTAAACGGCGTTTGTGAGTGATCCTAATAGAAATCTACTTTCTCTCTTTGTGTTTCCTCTGTGTAGGTTACGTCATCTACCGTGTGCGAGTGCGCCGTGGTGGCCGCAAGCGCCCCGTGCCCAAGGGTGCCACCTACGGCAAGCCCGTGCATCATGGTGTCAACCAGCTCAAGTTTGCCCGCAGCCTGCAGTCTGTCGCTGAGGTATGTGCTTTTGTCTTGTCCTCACTGTGGAGTTTGATAATGCATGCTTTTTGTTGGTGGTGCACGTGTTAAAGGAGAACTTTGGTGTAAAATGAAAATTGGCTTGTTAAAACATCATACCGAGTTGGTATGTGTGTACTGAGGAGCAAAATTGATTTAGCCTGTTGCATTCAGTTTAACTATTTTTTATAGTTTTACCCAGAAGGCTAACAATGGAAGTGGTAGGTGCCCTTAGACGAAGCATGACGACTACGCTATTTTTCAACCATTAAAACAGCTCGAAGAAACTCCACACTCCATCGGTAGTAGAACAAAGCCTCTGGCATTCAAAACAAAGCACTGAGAATATTGTAAATGTACACAATGTTTATTTAAAAAACTGTTCTTACATGCAGTAGTTTGATATATATAAATTAACCGCGGTCTTCTGTAACTCGTCCTGACCATCAAATGCAAATTTACACGTAAATGTTATACATGGATAGAAACGTGAACATGTCCTCTACAAAATTCAAACGGTATTTATTTGCAATCCGACAACTAATTTCCACAACGAACGCTGTTTTTCACGTGTGCGCCGTGGTTGACAATTGTAAACACAAAAGCATGGTCCAGCTCTCTTCCTTGTTGTATGCATCAGGCTCACCTGAAGTGATTGACACCTCTCTCAACGAATAGTACACCGACTAACGATCACGTAGAGGACTAGCTTAACTGTGCTGGCAAACATGGCTCTGGTATGGACTGTTTTCACTTATACCCTCACAATCACGCCAAAACACGACATTTTATTGTTACATATTAGGTGTTATATAGGTACTGAAGTTCTTGTGAATTTTAGTCTGAAATGCAGTAAAATATATTTGTACAATGCCAAAACAAACAAACAAAAAATATTACAATCACCCCCTTTTACATAGTGCATTTCTTTTTTGGAGAGCTTGGAGACGCTTATTTGTACACTATGCAAATGGTTGTGTTGCACCTATGTAATTTTATGTATCTTCTTCAAATTTTGGATTTTACTTCCCAAAACCATCTAGAATCAGGGCGTGTATAGTATGACCTGCAATTCTTACTCATCAGCCTTGGACTCACTGAAAACTACAAAAAAAATTAGGCTTTTTTTACTCTTTTTTTTACATTTTATTTTATATATTATGTTCTGAAATGGATATTTTATGAATAAAATAAACAGCTAGACATCAATATATGTCTTGGTCCTTCTGTCTTCTTTAAGTTAAGCCCCCATTTAGCTATGTGCCACATGTGTAACTTGATATAATGAATGCTGAAGCCTATGTCTACAAAACGTTTCCAAATTTTGCTGAATTCCTATCTACACAAACTACCGATGGAGTGTGGAGTTTCTTCGAGCTGTTTTAATGGTTTAGAAATAGCGTAGTCGTCATGCTTCGTCTAAGGGCACCTACCACTTCCATTGTTAGCCTTCTGGGTCAAACTATAACAAATAGTTAAACTCTGAATGCAACAGGCTAAATCAATTTTGCTCCTCAGTACACACACCAACTCGGTATGATGTTTTAACATGCCAATTTTCATTTTACACTGAAGTTCTCCTTTAATTGTAATATTAGACCCAACATGATCATCCTAAATAACAGTATAACAATTTCTGAAAAGTTTATTACCAATATAGCTCAAGGCTGGCTTAGATGTCTGCTAACGACAGATGAGAAGCTAGTTCAAAAATGTTCTGAATGAATGGCTAGGATTTTAGTAAGTGGTTGTTTTCTGGAGACCCTCCTTTAAAGGATGCTATCCATGGTAGCGTGACAAGATCCATCCAACCCATCACTGATATAAATGTTGACAGGCAGGTATGCATTATGTACTGTGAATTCATATGCTTAGATGGGGAAATTAATGAGACTAGTGTTTCAATAGTCAGAAATGAATGTGTAGTCATCAAGTACTTGATCTTTGCTTGTGCTTGGCAGGGTCAGCTTTAATTTTGTAGTTATACAACTTCGATAGTAAAGTGGAAGTGTAATGTGGCTCAACTTGAATCTTCGATCATTTCAGTTTAGCCATTCACTGGTTGCTCTTCGCTCACAGTAATGTACATCTTTCCTTTGTTAGAATTCTCAGCATGAAAAGTCGCATCATTGATTGCTGGCAATAATTTGGTTAGCCTTTTTATTCAGCTGTCCCCTCTAGTAGGTTGCTTTCATTCATTCCGTGGCATGGCTGTGAGTGATATTGATGGTCTTTAGCAGTGACCTTCTGTAGTGATGTCCGCACTGTTTGATGGCTCCCTGTGTGGTTCTCCCTTGATGTGTTGAGATCATAGACTGTATATAAGAGCTAGACAAACACTCTGTGACATTTACGCATAGACTTTCTCAAAGACTGAATGAGGCTTAAACTAAAGGTTCCAGGCGGTGACCATCTTTGCCAGTTCATCCTAATAATGTCAGTGTAAATTGTGGCGATAAACTAATGGATTCTATAAAAATTCACCCCTCTGGACCAGAAAACTACTGAAACACACCAAAACCCTTTTTTTTTTTTTTTTTTTACCAGGTTGTAAATACGTTTATTTTCGCTGTGAAATTATTTGACTTAATATTGCAGTCTATGGGAAGTTGCTTGCTTCTGCAGCCAGTCTCTGATGGACATGTGGGTTATTGCAACTTTAGAACGTTTGGACTTAATTGTTTTAGCCTGGAACGCTGCTGCTTGGTTGAGATCTAAGGGTACTTTGGTGTGCCTAAAATCTTACTTCTAGCTTGACTGCTTCATAACAGGATTACTTCCTTCAGCAAGGCAGTGTTTTTATTATTAACCTACATTTTACTATATATTATACAGCTTTTTGGTCAGTGGAAGCTGTCATTAAATGTGCTTTACAAACAAAATGTACTCACTGCTTACAAGCAAAGATGTAGCAAGCAAAATTGACTCCTTAGATATGTGGTACCATTTCTTGCTCTGTGTGTAAGCATGCATGTGTGCGTGCATCTGTGTGTGCTTGTGAAGCTTCTGAATGCATTGTGAAGTCAGGCTTCATGTGGTTTCGTGTTTAAAATGCGTAGGTTCTAACAGGAAGTTGTTTCCCCTCTCCTCCAGGAGCGTGCTGGCCGTCACTGCGGAGGCCTTCGGGTGCTGAACTCGTACTGGGTGGGCGAAGACTCCACATACAAATTCTTCGAGGTGATCCTGGTCGACATCTTCCACAAGGCCATCAGACGCAACCCCGACACCCAATGGATCACCAAGCCGGTGCACAAGCACAGGGAGATGCGCGGCCTGACGTCGGCCGGCAAGAAGAGCCGCGGTCTGGGCAAGGGCCACAAGTTCCACCACACCATCGGAGGCTCCCGCCGCGCCGCCTGGAGGAGACGCAACACCCTGCAGCTGCACCGCTACCGCTAGGCGGCACGCTAGCCGTCGCTGTATATTTAGACACAATAAAGGAAACCTTTTTATGGCGGTCAACCCTGTGTCCTGTTATGTTTGTCCTGATGTGGTTGGTGACATAATTATGAATTTACTTGTCTTCGTATTAACCTGACAACAGCATAAATGACGCAAGCATATATAGTGTGCTAATGCATCAAAAAGAGCTTTAACCAGGCCAGGGTCACAATCATACAGAGGACTATGTGTAGTAAATTCTGCATGATTTCAACAATACAGCTACAATATTAGTGTCCAGGGACAAATGGCTACAAAATGAGCCTGCTGCATGTTGATGCATCAAAGCTTTTCTGTTATGCATGAGTTGATCTGAAACGACCAAGGGCCTGATTGAAAAAATAAATAAAATGTTTAACTTGCTCCTTGCATGTATGCACTTTGGCTAAAGGGCAACTACTGGCCAATGGAGCCCATCCTCAGTCTTATGGAGTCTGTTATGGATGCATTCATTGGAAGTTTAGCCACTTGTTAAATTCAGCAAAAACAATTTGAATACAATCTTTTATTGTCAGTGATGCATGTAGTTATCCTTCATTACTGTATTATGCTTTAGTCAGGGTGTGAAGTGAAAATTAAGACAGAATTCTGTCACTTAATGCACATCATCTTTAACTATATGCCAAACTGTTGGCAGGTAGGTGGGTACTGTGAGCATAACCAGCTATCCTGCCAGTGTCTTGGAATTATAACAGAATGAGCTTCTGACAGACTTCCAGGTAGCACCTGTTGCCTGGGTGGATTGAGGCCAAGCAGTGGCAGGGGTTCAACATGTTTTTTCAGAACCCTGTTGAAAATTACAAATTAACCAAAGGCAGTAACTACATAGTTTGTCAAACTGAGTTTACATTGGAAATTCACTTTATAACCCCTCCTTAGTCTTCTGACTAAATGTCTGGCTTCTTCCTATTAAGGAAGTATGTAAAAGCACCACTATTTTACCTACAACATGTTTGACTGGGCAGCAACTTTAAAGGCATCTTTCTCAGTTTTCTTATCAATGCAGTTGCTGCACTTTGCCTTTGTAGGGCAGCATAGTTGTACAATCATCACAGGTCTAGATTGTTTAACTAGTTTATAAGTTTAAACACGTCTGCCTGATAGTGGCTCACTTTGTGAATGAATGCACTTGCTGATTATACACTTCTGGGTTAGAAAAGTTGCACATATTTATACATTATACAATTCCTATGAAAACATGTTCACTTCCCTTTGATTTTTACCTACTGTTGCTTTTATAAAAGAAATCATGTCAGTATAATTTCAATTGATTTCATTTGACAGGGTGGGGTGCGAAAACAGCACAAAGCAAAAATAGATCTTTGCAAACTAAATGTCAGGCCAGTATTTAGTAGATGCACTTTTGGCTGCAATCACAGTCCTGAGTCTATGTGGATAGGTCTCAGTCAGGCATCTGGACACTTCTTCCTTGCAAAACAGGCTCTTCTGGTTGCTCTGGGATTAAAAATGAACAGGTCTTTTCAATTCCAGCCACACATTTGCAATTGAATTAAAGTCTTGGCTTTCACTTGGCTACTCCAAAACATTCATCTTGTTTAATGTCTTTTTGTGTCATTTCCACTGTGTGCTTTGGGTCATTGTCTTCCTAGAAAATATATCTTACCCCAAGCTGTAGGTCTCTTACAGACTGGGTCAGACTGTCCTCCAGAATATATAAATATATTTTTCGGCGTTCACTTTCCCCTCTACCTTTACAAGCCTTCCAGGTCCTGTTGCCTAGAAACATACCCACAGTGGAGATGGTTCGTTTGTAATGATGGGCAATGTGTGGTGTTTGTGAAACATCGTCTAGTCTGATGGCCAACAAACTCATTTTTTGTCTCATAAGATCGAAGAATCTTCATACAAATGACCCTGCACTGGACTGTTTCACATGCCTTTGGGTGAACTCCAGGCAAGATTTAGCACGAGCTTTGTTTTCAAAAGTGCTTTTCTAATTACTCTCCTATAAAGCTGTGACTAGTGGAAAAACCCTGCAGTGCATGGTTGTTGTATGCACAGTCTCACTCTCACCCATCTCAGCCAGCTTGTAACTCCTTCAGAGTTGGTCCTGATCAGAGATTAAGGAAACACGTTTAATTGAAATTATGATTTCACTGACAGCAACAGTACAGCCAGAACAATCACATTTAAACATTAAAACTTCATTTGAAGCACACATATTCTGTTAGTTTTGATTTTTAATTTTGCCTCTTGCCTCTAGAGGGGGAACAACGCTTGAGAGTATTTTCAATTTGCTTGCAGTGCCAGTTTTGGCCACCATCCTGCAGCACCTTTAGCTGTCAAAAGAAAAAAAAAACGTTTTCTTTTTGACAAGGTTTGTTTCTTTATTATATTTTTATTTTTGACAATTCTTGTCTAAAAGAAAAATTAGATTGACCATGATTTTATTTGTAAAAGCGATAAAGAGACAAAATATTTAAGGGGTACAATACTTTTTATGGGCACTGTATACCCAAATAACTACAGCCCTTGTAACAAACTAGATGCACCGCATAGCGGTACATGGTAAGACCGCCGCAGTATATTGAAATGTGGGAACTGTTGGTGTGATGAGTGTGTGGTAGAGCAGTGTTGTGAGGTGAGAATTTCTGTGGAAATGATTTCCTGGAAGTGGGCATGGATGTGGGTTTTCAATGTGTAAAGTGTAGGACTGATTTGTGAAGGCAAGGAATCGGCAAAATGAGATTTTGTACAATTACAGCGCCCCCTATGGACCAAATTTTATGGCATGTTCTGTGGTGTTAGAGGTCTTTGTGGTGATCGTGCATGATGTATTTTGTGCAGTTCCCACCTTCTCGGTCCAAGATATTGGCAACTCAAAATCCCAATTTTTGCATTTACCCTTATCACTAGCTGGCGCTATGCTTCAAGTGAGAGTTTATGGGCTGGGTCAATATGCCTCTGTAACACCTACATACTAACACAAAATCGTTGTCTTGGGCAAAATTGTTGACGAGTTATTTAACAAAAACTGTTTTTCAACACCTAGCTTCGGCGATAAACATCGCCCCCTATGACGAAATGTCACAAAATTTAGTACACATGAAAAGAAAGATGTTTAGATATGGCATGTCAACTTTGACCAAATTTGAGCAATTAAAAGCCAAGATACAGCCATTTGAAGAATTTTAAGCTACGTGTTAAATGTTCATTGACGTGTAACTTCGGAACGGTTTATCTCAAGATAAATCCTTTGATTACTTTTTGTCAGCATTGTCTGTAGATAACATATACCAAATTTGGTGAGATTCACATGAACACCCTATGACGAGTTCGTTCAGATTCGTTTTCGCAATATTAAAATTTCACGGAAATTGTTCTCGTTGGAAGTGGGCGTCGACCAGTGTTTTCAATGCGTGAGGGTCAACAGATTTCATGATAAAAAAAAAATTGTTGTAAACGTAAGCATTCTCTAGATAATAGGCAAAATGACATTTTGTACAATTACAGCGCCCCCTATTGACCAAATTGTATGGCACATGCTGTGGTTATAGAGGTCTTTGTGCTGATCGTGCATGACGTATTTTGCGCAGTTCCCACCTTCTCGGTCCAAGATATTGGCAACTCAAAATCTAAATTTTTGCATATACCTTTATCACTAGGTGGCGCTATGCTTCAAGTGAGCGTTTATTGGCTGGGTCGATACATCTCTGTAACACCGACATATCCCAAAAATGTTATGTTGTTGGGTGAAACGTTCACTGAGCTTTTCAGCAAAAACTTTTGCCGGTCTCCCCCTCTTTGACGTACGCTGGCACAGCGGGGGGGGTGGCCCCGGGGGACCAAAAGCTTCTAGTCGCTGAAATGTTCTAGGGCTACATGCCTACAAAGATTCATGTCCCCCCGAGTTTCAGTGTCCCGGGAATCGTTGACGGACATTCACTGAAAAAAAAGAAAAAAAAAAAAAAGGGAAAAATGCTCGCGGCAACTCTATAATGACCGCTTTCGCTAGCTTCGCTAGCGGCGGTCATAATAACTACTTGACCTACCATTCATGTTAAAAGGCATTGTACCAATTTAGTAAATATGCAAGGTCTTTACCATGAATTTATCAGTATTTAACATAAGTTCAGAACATGTATGCACTCAAAAAATGAATTAACCCTAAAAGCTGGACTTTATGTATTTTTTTACATTAGAATTTTCATTGTAAATGTAAATGGTTATGTTGTGCTTTCCTATCATGTTAAATAAATGTAAATAAATTAAATCATGTTAAATAATCTTAAACATTACATAATGAGTATTAATGTGAAGTTTATTTAGGAATTTTACACAAACAATTTAACATTATTTAATGTCTTAACATTTTACTTCAAATGATAGGAAAGTTCACTGCATAGCATCTGCTTACATTTTATGCAATAGACTTACATGGAAAATTGTAATGTAAAAAATTGCATGGCACTACTGATGAAGTGTCTAACCAATGATGAAGAGACCAACTAGACCCTGTGACTTAGTAAACAAACCCGACAATAGGGTGATGCACTTAGGACTCCGGAAATAATAGAATAATAAAACTAGTGCTTAGTGTTCTCCCAAACAATAGTATGTTACTTAGAATAAAGGTTGAGGTTAGGAAAACTTAAATCTCTTCTTCTAAAAGTATTCTTTCTATAGGTGCATCTTGTGTTTTCTCAAAACCAAGTTTGGTTTGTCAGGTTAATTTGTTTTTTGAGTGTGTGTACACGTGTATGTTGGTTGTAAACTAGTTACAAGGCACACTAGTTACAGCCTTTGAGCCTCTAACGGTAAATCATCACAGATGTAACATTTTGAGAGACCAGGCCTTTTCGCCAGGTCATTAGCCATTAAACAGGCTTTGAGCAGCCTCTGCTTTTTTTAAAAAGTTTGTCAGTTACTCTACTGTCTTGTCCTGAGTTGAACTGTCTTCCGAGATGCTTGCCTTATCTCTTTGTATGTTGTGTCACAGTCAATGACTTCGTGCTCATAGAGTGGTCAGCTACTTCCTTAACCTGTTCTGCTCTTCTCCTCCCCTCACTGATAAGCATTGTTGCATTATCATGACTGTAATAAAGTCATTCTAAGTAATTAAAAAGGGCAAGGACGTGCCAACTTCAATAACACAAGAGCAAATAAGCACATATGTGTGGACCAAATGACAAATTAAACACAGATATAAAATACATTAAATGTATCATACAGTACACCCTCCCTCAGGCGACCCAGGGACAGTTGGCTCCTGTCCCAGCAGTGCTGACCCAAGGATCACTCCTGCTAAGCCAAAGCTATCTGGAGGCCTTCTGTGCTGCCTGCATGCCAGGCCTGATGGCTTTCCTCTTGGCAGCATACGGTATGTCTAGCAGCATGTAGGCCTTGCACAGTGATCGCCCACTGCAATGAGCTCACAGTGTACCTTTCAGCCTGCTGTCCTGCACTGCTTCAATAGCTTCTGGTACTTGGGCCGTTTCTTTCATTTGCTCTTACATATGGTTCTCCCAGCCACCTTTGAGTTCACATAGGAGCATGTGCTTTGAGGGGGCAGACAGCAGCCCCAGCGGTCTGTGGTGGCCTGGTGGTTAAGTTAATGAACCTTTGCCTAGAGACTGCACATCATAAACCGCCTCGATCAAGATCTGCTGGAGCTCTGCACAGAAAAGCTTATTTCAGGTGTAATGCACTCTTTCAGCATAGTGCAGGGTCCATGCTCCCTGCTGCCACATGGCCACCATCCTACACATCTTCTCCTGCTCAATCGTCACTGCCCTGGGCTTTGTCAAAGCAAGGTTGTGGGATGGCTTTTAACCCTGCTCAGCCGCTTACCAAGGTCCTCTGCTTCAGGTGGGACTCTGCTTCTTCTAGGTCCTCTAGGGTGCTCCACTTCCAGCCTGTCTGCACTGAGATGCCTGCTGGTGTCACCTTAGAGTCTTTCAAGTCCCAATGGAGAAGTGTTTCTCTGCTGTACGCAACTCTGAACTCATCAAGGCTGATGCTGGAGCTTGTAGCGTTTCCATAGACTGCTCTACTGCATAGGCTGTGTGGGAGTCCCAGACACCTGCGGAGGTAGCTGCTGACCTTCCTCTGCTGACATCAGCACTTGTACATGGGAAGCAGCCAGCGAATGCAAGGTAAGACATCATGTTGGTAAGTCCAAACCTTAAATTAGATTTGATAGATTTGTCAACTGTGGAGAGTCGCATTTCAAGCTCTTTGATGGATTACAGCAAGAGAAAATTGCTGCTTTAACCAGACTCAACCAATGACAACACATCTTATTGAACAGAGTTGCACAGTATGAGAAAGGCAATGTGTTTTTGATCACTGAAGCTTTCAATCTATATATATATATATTGTGCAGCCAAAACGAGCATCCAAGGTCTGCTTTAAAGATAGAAAACTAAATTATGCAATTATGAATAAAAAATGAAACAGACTTCATTACCTATATAATTTAACCATTATATTAAGTGGTCTCCAGGACAGAATGGGAAGAATCATTTTCCGTTGGTCTGCTGCTAACCATTTGGTTGCTATAAAATACGCAAGCTTTCTGTTGTCCTTAGGATACCCAAGTCTTGTGATTTTGACTTTTAAAATGTATTAATGCAAATTTTACTTAAATATTCTGACTTTCTCATAATTTGTAATATTTATGAATTTCTGAAAAATTTTACTTTAATGAAGATATTTTTCTTTTACATGCAGAAATGGGATTTCCATCGTTATATCCATTCACAGAGTCCATATTTTTTATTTTAAATGTGTCATCTAGCCTGTGTTAGCCTGATTATTTTGTTCCCCCTTCAGACGTTTGCTCCCCTGCCCAGTGCACTATACAATCTCTGGCAGTGTGTGATGTCCATATGGAAGTGACGGCCCTGTGTCCCTCTATGGCCCTCTATGGTAAGCTGTCTTTGAATTTAACATTCCAGTGAGTTCCTTTGCTGAAAATGAATTACTAGAATGAAACAACAACCATACATAGGGTGAATTCAAGCAAAATGGGGCTCTTTTGTGTAGATCGATTTTATAACTTCATATGGGTCTGTTGCTAATTTTCTGTGCAGAAATTATTTTGCAAAGTATGATGTTTTACAAGCTTTTAATCTTGGAAGACACCATACCTAGGTCTGAGAAAATGTTCAGGTAAAATGGGACAACCACAAAGGATAGGTAAAATATTCATTTTAGTAGTAATTACCAACATGCTAATGGATAGTGCTAATGGCTACATGCTACACATCACATTTTAACTGAAGAAAACATATTACATATTTGGAATCTGCCTTGGCAAAAGAAAGTAATTGTACATGATTTCATGGATCGCAGTGGTTTTTGATGATGATAGCTTAGAGACATACTGATTTTCCTACAGAAAAAAATGTCCCAATTTTGCTGACATGTACCATATTCACTAAAATTCATTTTTCTGAAAAAAGAAAAATGTAATAGCAAACTATTTTGACATTAACTAAATGTACAGTGAAACATCATTTAATCATACTCATTGATTTTGAGGACAAAATCAACATGCCATGGGGTTTGCCTTGCAAGTTCTGGGCTCCTCTAACTTCACCAAACAAAATGTTGTAAAAACATGTTCAGTAATCATATGAAAACAGGATTTGTTCCAGTCTTTTGATATTTAAAGATATATAGATATAAACCAATTCGTGTCCCGATGGATGACCCGATGTCCCAGTTTATACCTGACTTCACCCTCCTTTTTTAAATTGTGGCACTGTTAACCATTTTTATGTTTTATCATAGCATTTCAGTAACAATTAGGGTGGATTTCTTGGATGCGAGCCCAGAGTCTTTTTTTGTTGTACTGTACTTCAGCCTGACACATCATTACTAATGAGGATATAATATCATTCTCCTCGCAGACTGAGAGTTTGCATTGTTCTATGGGTGCATGCGGAAGATATTCTGATCTGGGTCAAAGATGTGATAGGCCAGTGATTAAAAAAGCCTTTTAGAGTCAGTCTCAGGGACCAGCTGACCTACATATCAGGATATGACTTGAATGTGTTGTGGCTATTTTGAATTGAGTCCAATGAAGGGTTGTGCAACTTCATGAGCACCTTATCTTACCTTATGTGACTTTTGGCTTAAGCTAGTTAGGATGATGTCTTTGATCTGTTATACATTTGTTGAAAGATTTGTTACACATTTGTTGAAACAGTGTATTCTCTGTGACTGCATTAGACGTTCATTTGAGATACACAGTGTCTAGGATATCAAGACTTATCACGTCACAAGACGCAGTGCAGGCAAGGACTGTGACTTTACTGTAACTTTTGACACTTTCCCCTGATATCTGTCAGAAAAAGGGACAAAAAGAAGAAAAAAAGACCTGAGGCTGTACTGTTCTGTGACTGTTCCAGAGATAGACACCTAGAAACCTAGGTGCCTGGAGAGTTGGCCTTTCATATTTAAGAATTATGTCAGTATAATACGGAATAATACAAATGTCTTCCTCTACTGCAGCCTGGTTTTCACTGGTCTGGCTCAGACTCAACCTGTTGTGCATAGCATGGATTATTATATTATTTTGTAATTATTCCTTAGGTCGCATTTGTACCTTTTCTGCAAAGGTTGAATATGAGCTCTCTTCAAAAGTGAATTGCTTAGGCCAGCTGTTACCTCTTCCTTATAATGTTAAATTGTTCCATGGCTGCACCACTTTTATTCCACGCACGTGCCTCTCTTTCTCCCTTACATGACTTAGCTGTTATCGCTGTAATAACTGCTCTATCAAAATCAAACAGCCTCTCCTGATGGAATTCTGCCAATTGGCTTGGTCACTGTATAACTAAAGATCCAACTGGATTTATCCTCATACGTGGAGGTCTTCCCCATTGTGGCAGAGGTATCAGGTCTGTTCAAACAGAGCTTCAGGAGAGGGAGGCTGCCTTTTAGTTTAAATCCTTCTCAACAGGGTACAACAGGCCTTGTGTTGTGTGTTCTCTCAAAATTGTTGTCCTTTTAATAGTACTCTCTAATAATAGTCTCTTGGCAAAAGTGTGTGCGATGTAAATTGTAAGTAAAGTTTTAAATAATGGCCCACCACAGCCCACACAACATTAGTTATTGGAGTCATTCAACATCACATTTAACAACAAAAACATAAATAAATAAAATTACAACAGTATATATATACCAGATGCTATCCCACAAAAAACACCCTTCCCATGAGCCTCCACTCCATCTGTGACCCTCTTATGTTGTGACCTTCCGCAGACAGGATGGGCAAGGCCGGTCAAATCATCTCCCATGAGAAGACCCCTCTCACAGGCCCAGAAGTTCAGCATTATATTATGATGTATTGGTGACAGGACCCACCTAAAATGGAGCAGGAGATTGAGGCCAAAGAATAGCCACCTTGAGGAATACAGGGAGGAAGTGGGAGAGGACTGCATGGAACAATCTGCTATAGCCCTTGGGCAATACTAAATTAACCTGAATGGAACAACAGGCCATGATGTTTCAAGGTTGTGGGGCACTTTAACCTGAGCTTGCAAATTCTTCCCTGATATTGTTACTACTCAGTTATATATGCTTAAAATATATTTTAGGTATCACTAAGTACTTAGTGTGTACTGATATTATTTCCAATAAGGGTTACTCTTATTAGCTTGTTGCAGGCAAAGCAGTGACTGAACACTCAAAGCAAGTGTTCTTAGACCTTTCACAAGCTCCTAAAGCCCCTCTTTTGTTTTTATTGTCTGGCGTATTTCATATGACAGATGCAAAGTACCCCAGATTCATAGTGCTGATGCCAAAGACGCACTTGGAGGATCATAAGTTAAGATATAAAACTATAAAAAAGTGTGTCAGTGGGTTACATTGATACAAACACAAGGGTAGATTGCGGAAGGAGGAGCTGGTGAAGTGGGTCACATGGTAGCAAGCGAGCGCTTTACTGTAGTTAGTCAGTACAGGCAAGCCTTGGTCAGTAGTTGCATTGCTTCTCTGAGCTTCTAGAGACTGACACAGAAATGTATTCGATCTTTCATTGGTAAGCAGCCATTTTTAATAGCTAGTCCAAAGAGCTTTATAGGCAATATCTTATAATTTCGTTTGTTGGCGGATTAGAAGGCTGCAGGCTAGTGTTTAACTAAACTGGCAACAATTAGATTGCAGAGCCGAACTCATCGTGGATAAATCGTTACTGGGGTAAATAGCCAACATCCAGAGACAGACCTTCGAAAAGCAAATAGGTGCGATTTCATGGATGAAAGTGACGGTGGGCTACATTAGAGGGCTTAATTTATTTCACAGCATAGCAGCGACTTTTTAGGTTGCTGAGAACTCAAGAAAGACGGCATCTAAAAACAGGTGACCAAGAGGGTCTCAGTCGTTGGAGGACATGGATTCCACAAAAGCAGGTAGGCTTTGGTTGTAATTTGATCAAATGCACAACATTTGTATGAATGAAAGTGGCTGTGTGTTCATTAAATGTCAAATAATACGTCCATAGCCAGTGTAACTCGAGCTCTCCGACAAATTATCATATTTTAATGGAACAGTTTTGTCTCAGAATACAATGTCAGCGTTGCTTGGTTAGTCTGTTTTCATGTGGAGCAATATTTGTTCGCTTTTGGTAAATCGTAGACCTTTTAAATGTAACTAGGTTAAGAGTGTCAACGACACTGTTGTCATTACAACAGCATTTGGCTCAGGCGGCATTGCAGGTCCCTTTCTCACATGGACTGGTCAACCTAGCCATGTGCATCTCTGTTTACGCTTGCCGTACGTCGGCCCTGATTGGCCAAGAGGTACCATGACGTGTACGTTGCATAATTTCCCATGGCTTGCTGGTGTGGCGCCTAGCTGCGGATACACGTGAGGTGTTCATTGGCTGGGCTCTGGCTGACCTAGTTTTTCACTCTGACTGTCGAAAAAACATACCGGGTCCACGTGGGGGCGTGTTTTAAAAAGTGGTAATTGATGGGGAGTAGGCTATTGTAATATCCACACGTAGGCTATATCGCTGAACTTGAAGCGATAAGAATGTTTATGAAAGAAGGGAGATTTTAGTTATTTGTGTATATCAGGAGGGTAGCCTGTTGCTTCCACATTTTAAGGAGATAAAAACCATATCTTGCTTTAGCAGTACGATGCAGTGATGCATTGTGTCATGTAGGCTATGTCTAAATATGTTACTCAGTTAAAAAAAAAACTACCAAGCATCTTGAAAGTGGAAATATTGTTCAAATGCACATGAAAAGATATACCACAAACTGTTGAGTCAAGAAATGTATCCAGTAAGTCTGACCTAAACTTGTTACTTTGTTACAATAAATTGATTGGACTTCAATTACACATTTTCATATCACAAATTGCTTGAAAAGTACAGATTTCCACAAAGAAACACCACACTTAAAAAACACCACACTTAAAAGTTGTATATCTCCCTTTCAGCCGAGTTTTAAAATGCATAAGAGAGAGTCTAGTTAAGTACCCATGAAGCTACCAGATATGATGGTCAGACAGATTTTTTTAATGTCATCATGCATATCCTCCTGGTATGGTAACCTTTATTAAACCTTCTTGATAAGCGTAAGGTTGACATACCTTTTACAGTCATCAGGATTTTGAGGCTTTGATTAAGTCGAATTGCTCTTAACCGAGGCAGTCTACACCCTTTTGGAGACCGGCATTATGTAATGGCGTTATCTAACCATTGAGAATAGAGCGGAAGAAAATCAGGTCAGGGCGTGCTGAAAAAAAGAAGCAGTCTGTCTGGTCCACTTTCTCCTGCTGAGTCCAGCTATCGCATGGCATTGTGGGAAATCACTGTTATTGTAGGTACCACTTGTCTTCATGGAAGCCAGGGATTTTGTTGCCATGGCAAAGATTTTGTCAGGAGGTGAATTCAGGCTAACTGAATGTAGCTGTGGTTTGCTTAGATCCTTTCTATGGCCCAGTGTGATTAGGGGTTTTATGTACCTAAATGCAAATGCTTCTGTTCACGTCCTGAACTCTTGTGACCTGTATGTATAATTAGCAAACCTAGATACCTCCCATTTCACTGAACCTCAGATACCCTCCACCCTCCCTCTCCTGAACTACTAACCCAGGTGGCATCTTTTCCTGTCGTGCCCTGACTTCTCCAGCAGGGGGTGTAATAGCGTACATCAGCTCCTCTAGCACCGCCTCCAGTCCGGAGTCATGTCACAGCGACTGTTCCAACAGCAGTTACCAGTCGTCCTCTTCTCCGCGCGCCCCGTCGCCAGGCCAACGGCAGGGCCAGCAGAGGGACTCGGCCCCGGCCACAGCCATGCCCAGGTCGGCCACCGGGAAGACACGCAACCCAGCTTCTGCAAAATGTGGCATCACAAGTAAGTGACGGAAAAATACAGTTGGATGCCAGCTTTTACATTTGCAAATTATGTTTCTGTGTGTAGCAGTCTAATTGAGCTACAGGAAGTCTAGAATCATATTTTTTTTTTTTTCAATGGATGTCTAATTGTTATTGTTGCATTGTTGTAAACATTCTGTTGTGTTTTTGTATATAACTCAGAAATCAATGGCCTGGTGCTTCTGTGTAAAGTGTGTGGAGACGTGGCCTCAGGCTTCCACTATGGGGTCCACGCCTGTGAGGGCTGCAAGGTGAGATTCATCACACCTGTCTGAGAACCAAGACCCTGTACTGTATGCTACTAAAATAGATTGATGCACTGCAGGGAATTATGCCTTTGTGAGGGTCTATTAGGCAGTATGTGGGCAGGTCCATAGTCTGCTTTCCATTCAGTGTATTTGCATAAGTTATGCGCATTCATAGTAATTCGGGTTAATAGGATACCCATCAGCAGCCATTTTAGACCACAGATATTAAGGCGAATTTCATGGATGGAAACCCGATCAGTGTTGCAAGGAAAAAAGTACAGAGCACCCCAAATAGTTTGGTAACTAAACCAGGGCTAACAAGGCTACGGTTTCATAATGCAGGTAAGTAAGAATTGAAATGCAGTGTCTGTGAGAAGGGTAAGGATTTCTTTCTACACATACAGTTTTTACTTCTGTATGTTGCTATGGTCAAATGGATCCATCACTGGCTCAGTTTCTAATCCATCATTGACTCCAAAGCCCAAAAATGACTTGTGTGGACAGCAGGCAGAAACAAGACAACTTCTTAAAGGTGCACTTCCATGAGAAACCGTTTAGTACTTGCTCTTTGGAAATATCATAGGTCACCCCGAGTTGCATATGCATGCTGCATATCAAAATGTTTTTCTACCCCCATTTTCTATATCAGTCAAAAGAAGACAATAGGCGGAAAAACGACCCAATGCGAAAAGGGCCTGCGGCGTGATGTAGACGTGCAAATGCATATAAGAGAAACTGACCGAATGGGCTTTAAATTATGTTAGCCTGTGACTGACTCGCATAAGATTAGCAGGCTAGTTGAATGACTGAACTGCATTTAGCCGGGCACTTGCACTGTTTTGTCATGCAACTATTACCATTCTGAAACGGTCAAACGGTCAGGAAGCGACTGTGCTTGTGCCATCTCTCCTTCCTCTTCGGATTCAGGATCAAACACATAAGGCTGTATCTCCAAAGACATTCTGTGTGCAGAATTCTAACATTCTGTTAGCACTGTCAAGTTGACTTTTCCCCTTTACCTTACTCTATCAAGTTGTCTGTGGGGCAAAGGAAGCTGCAGGGAGCGTGTCACGCCTCTGGTGAAATCGTGTCGTTCTCCCGGCCCCACCCCCTCCCCCAAACTAAAACAGCCTGAAACAGAAGCACTAGAACATTTTTTTTCATCAAAACCAGCGCAGAGGGCAATTATTAATACTAGAGAACACCGCAAAATTAATGAAAACACGATGGAAGTACACCTTTAACATTTTTCATGCAAAACAGATTAATGTGGACCGTAGCCTAAGATGACATGTCATGATTAAAAAAAAAAAAGAATCTGGAGCAGTTCATCAGCAGTTGCAGGATTTATCCCCCTAAGTGGGCCATTTCCACCTGCATCATGTTTCGTGTTCCCGGCCTAGTCCCCCTGGGAGCTGCTAGTTTGTTTCTAAGTAGTTCAGTTTTATTTATATATCGGCCAACCCCACTGTTTGCTGGCCTAGTTGGTTACTGGAACATAGCCCTCGATAGAAAGGACTCCATGTGTGAGCATCCTTAAGCCACCCACACACACCTGTTCTCTCACGTTACCCCAGGGCTCGTGCCAGGTCATGTCACTTTTTTGGGGTGACCATCTGTAACCCCTCCACACACACACACACACACACACACATTCTTCTTTCCCCCCATACTTATGTTCTTCTGCCGTTTTCTCCAGGGCTTCTTCCGGAGGAGCATCCAACAGAACATCCAGTACAAGAAGTGCCTTAAGAACGAGAGCTGCCCCATCATGCGCATCAACAGGAACCGCTGCCAGCAGTGCCGCTTCAAGAAGTGCCTGGTGGTCGGCATGTCCAGAGATGGTGAGTCCGCCTCCACAAGCACTCTCTCAAACTACCTGACCTTTATTTTCCACCAGCAGGTAGTCCTGGGGTACACTGCTAAAAGGAAAGTGCCTGTGGTTAAGGAAAATAGCTGGCTTTTCACTGTAAAAATCTGGGTTGACTTTACATGGCACTTAAGATTTTGAGTGGGTGGGTACTTACGTGGGTTTGGGCTAAAATGGAGGAGTTATGACTGCTTTGCAAAATTGCTGCTCCGTTCCCTGAGTATGGATTTTGCTGCAAAGTATTATCAAACTGTCTGTCATAATTGCTTTATGACACCCTTCTCTTTTTCTCAAAATATATAATTCCAAAGAAGTCAGTAGTGGTTGGTATGTTTGTCATTTCTTTTACAAATTAAGTGAATACGTACTTGTAGGTGTCTTACATAGAGTGCTGTAATGCTTAGTAAATAAAATGGAGAATTTTCTTTCCCCCAGCTGTGCGGTTCGGCCGTATCCCCAAACGTGAGAAGCAGCGCATGCTCCTGGAGATGCAAAGTGCCATGAACAACATGATGAACAACAACCAGCTGCACACCCAGCTCCATGGCAACCAAACGGAGCCGCCATCGCTCGGCAACCCATCGCCATCGCTCGGCAACCCATCGCCCCCATGTCCCGTGGAAGTCCCGGCCAAAGACGCATCGCCCACCCCTACTTCCTCCTCTTCGCCGGGCTCCTCCCCCCGGAGCAGCCAATCAGACTCCAGCGCCGAGCCTGACCCCGAGCCCTCCATGTCCATGGACACCAGCGGGACGGAGAGCGGCGAGGAGGAGGTGATCGGCACGGTGACCCGGGCACACCAGGAGACCTTCATGTACAACCAAGAACAGGCCAGCCCGTCCACCGAGTCGCAGCGTTCCCCAAGCGCCAACGAAAACGCCCACAACGACAGCAAGACCATGGAGGAGAAGCAGAACGTCTGGAACAACTACAGGAACAACGTCGCCACGGTAACAGACCACAACAACAGGCTGGCCCCCAGCTCTCAGCCGGACACCTCCGAGGGGCTCCGTGTGATGGACAACGCTCCCAGGCACTGCCCCATGCAGATGCCCAATGCTGCCCCTAGTGGCCACTGTCCTGTCACAGGACACAGCATGCCCCATCGAGCTCTGAACAACAGAGACAACGGCTTCAGAGGACCAGCATGGAGAGGGGGCAACAGAATGTATCTAGTAAGTACAGCAATGCTGGATACCAGTGTGTATTGGCAAGATAGTATTCCAGTACACAGCTCTGGAAAAAAATGAGGAGACCAATGTAAAATTATTAGTTTCTGTGATTTAACTATTTATAGGTAAATGTGTGAGTAAAGTGAACATTTTTGTTGTATTCTGTAAACTACTGACAACATTTCTCTCAAATTCCAAATTCAACTGACACTGGAAAAGAATGGCTGTCATACATGTAGAGATGCTGATTTAAGGAAAATTTGCAGTGGTCTCTTAATTTTTTTCCAGAGCTGTATGTAGAGAAGCTATATTCATTTGTCTTCCGTGATGATCTTATCCCTCTGTATTATTTTCTCCATCTCCTTCCTGTTCCCTGCACCTCCACCTATAAGGTGTGTCCCATGAACACCACCCCCTACGTGGACCCACAGAAGTCAGGCCACAGCATCTGGGAGGATTTCTCCATGAGCTTCACCCCAGCGGTACGAGAGGTGGTGGAGTTCGCTAAACGCATCCCGGGCTTCCAAGACCTTTCCCAGCACGACCAAGTCAGCCTGCTGAAAGCTGGTACTTTTGAGGTAACAACCACCATTATTAATAGTCATTTGTACCAAATGATGTTTACATTGGATTGAACATGATCAACCTTAACCACTCCTGAAAAATTGTTCAGATGTAATTTGACTTAGATCTGTGACTGGCGCATGATCAGTATCATGATCATCATCAGAGGCAGTAAAGGAATCACAGGATGCTGTTGGCCAATAAAAGTCAGATGTTCTTTGGCCACATATTAATCCATCACATGGAATTAACTTTAGTATTGCGGAACCTATCAATCTTCCCAGACACACAAACACACAGAACCACACTGCCATGGTGTTGACCTCATTTTTTAATAAAGGCTTTCCATTGCACCCAGGTTCTAGTGGTCCGCTTTGTGTCGCTGTTCGACGTGAAGGAACGCACGGTGACGTTTTTGAGCGGGAAGAAATACAACGTGGAGGCACTGCGCTCTATGGGAGCCGGAGACCTGCTCAACTCCATGTTTGACTTCAGCGAGAAGCTGCTAGCACTTAACCTGAGTGAGGAGGAGATGAGCCTCTTTACTGCTGTAGTACTGGTCTCTGCAGGTACATATGAACTCTCTTACTCTCTCACACACATACACACACACACAAGCAGCCTTAAAATCACGCCTGCTGAACATGCTACCTTTCCATAGTCTCTAGTCTCCTTAGTCCATGATGCATGTGTCTTGAGTTTTTTTTTCTACTGTAGTAGTGGGACAATTTGAAAATAAATATTCCTACAAATACATTTGGTTAAGGTACTGGGAAAAAGACTTCCAATAATTGGAAGAACTTTTCTGGCTTTGTGTTGCCATGACTTAACGTTCATGACTTTCATGACGTAACTGTACATTGCTTCAGTGTTGTTTTCTCGTGTTATAACTGTCTCGCTTACCTACAGATCGGTCCGGCCTGGAGAACGTGAACTCGGTGGAGGCTCTCCAGGAGACCCTGATCCGCGCGCTGCGGAGCCTCATCACCAAGAACCACCCAAACGAGGCCACCATCTTCACCAAGCTGCTGCTCAAGCTGCCCGACCTGCGCTCCCTCAATAACATGCACTCAGAGCAGCTGCTGGCCTTCAAGGTCCACCCATGAGGAGACGCCGCGACGGAGGGAGGGAGGAGACGCTCGCTCCGCTCCGCTACCTGTCCCTCCTCTAGCAGCAAGGAGTCAGGGACCACACCAATTCCACCTCCTCTAGTTTAATGAACACGACCCCTGGCCTTCCTCTCTCTCTCTCTCAAGTACTTAGTGAGGATGAAGGACCTGAGGAAACTCTGTTGTTGTTAAGAGGAAAGTGTTTTTTTTCCTCCTTGCAAGACAAAACATGGCCTTGTCAGGCTGGGGTGAAGGACAGAACAATGAAATCTGTTGTACAGCAAAGGCACTGATGCCTCCTGTCGTGGTAGTGGCACACATCTTTAGACATAAGCTTGAAGGTTAATGACGTGTACGTTTGTAAACATTTTGTCTAAATATGTCTGTGTCTGTGTGGGTTTGGGGGGGGATTGCAGGTTTGCACTTGCCCTCTTTAGCAAAACCTTTTTAAAAATCGTCACGAATTTATATTGCTGCATTGTTTGTGCAATATGTGAAATATAAGTTGGAAAAAAAAATGTCATTTTCAACAGGCGCATATTTCTATAGTTTGTTTCACAGCTGAGGCCTGCTTTTGCAGCAAGCCTAAGCAGAAACATAAGAATACCTGATGCGTCTGTGAAAGAATTTGTAATTGTGTACACAAATAGGTTTAATTTGAGGTTTAGATGGAAAACGCTATACCTCTGACGTGTGGCTTAAGTACAAACTTTTCAATTGGGCCCTTCAGAGGAGTGTGGTTACAGCTCCTCTTTAATATAAAAATCAACTAAAAACAGCAATGAATGTGATTGCAAGCTGCTAAATCAGGTGCGTAGAGGTCCTCGGAACATCATCTTTCTTTACCTGCCTGAGAAAAAGCCACGAATGTTCATTTCGTGTTCTTGTGTTGACGTCTGACAACCACGTTAATAAGCCGGCAACGAAGTACACGCATTTCAGAAGCCCACTCTGCTGTGCGTGTGTGTGTACACTATGTGTGTGTGTGCTATGACATCGTTGGCTTACTCTGCTACTTTGACGTTCTTCTGAACTCATGTTTAGTGCTGACAAAAACGTTCTGGTAATGACTATAAAGGTTCTGTGAACAAAGCTAACCAGAATGAGGACAAAGCTGTAGGTGTGGTGCTGTAGACGTCGAAAACTCAGCCAATCCGTGCCCTGGGCACTACTTACTGGTGGGACCACGTTCATTTTGTCTTGGAAAAACAGAAATTGCTGGCCAGTAAAACACATAGCATGACTTTGGTCATCCACTCATGATTTCTATACTTCTTCACAGAGAAGCAGAGAGAATGTTTGACCTCTTCTATAAGGGTGGAGGGGGGAGAGATCTGATTCGGATATCCGAGCTCTGATGTGACGAGAGGGGCTGTTTTATACATCGATTACATTTATTCATTCTGTAATTTTTTTCTTCATTCTGACATTTTTCTTTCTATTTTCAGTGTATTTTTTTCCTTCCTTCTGTAGTCAGTTGAGAGTTTTGTCAAGTGAGTGTTGTTGCAGGTTTTTAGTTCATATTATTACGATTATTATTACTATTATTATTAAGATTATTTTTTGTTGTCAAGATCAAAAAGTGTAGTCAAGGAGTCTGTATGTGGGACCTACACACCGATGTGCCACAGGAAAGATTGGAGACTGAGGAAGAAGTCTAATGATTTGAGAAGTGAGACTGATCGAATCTCATACAATATTGGACTCCGGGTTGGAAAAAAAACAAGTCCGCTTTCCCTGTCAGCTCCCATCTAAAACCAAGTCTAAACCTGAAGAAGTAGAGCTGTCTTTAAATTTTGTAGTTTTGACTTTATTATAAAGAACAGCATGATTGTACTAGTGACAATTACAATGTGATTGTAGATGAAGTCTGGTATCTGGAGGAGGTACGAAGAGATTTACTGTGGATACTGATTTAAGATAAAAACATTTCCTTTCAATTCTTCATCCTCTTTTGGTCGTCCCTCTTAAAGCTTCTGTCCATGTGAGCATTGTGTTGATATGCTGTGGTCTATCTCTGTTTTCTTCTGTGAAACCATTGCAAAACATAGATTTCTATATGTATAAATATATAAATAATATAAATATCTCCATCAAAAATAAACATATAAATGAGGGACCTTGTTATAAGGGTGCTGCTTTCTTTTTTTTCTCTTCTGAAATTTGAAAGGGGGAAAAAATCTGGAAAATGCCTATATGGCATACTACTTCTGCTTGGCATGGCTTGCATAGGATTCCCATGGTTTACAATGCTGGGTAAGTGTGAAACTACAGTAATTGCAAGTGTACACATATACATGTATTGAACATTTTTACTATGTACTTAAATATCTGCCAGGGGGAAATAAGTGATGTTGATAATCTTTCTCTGGTTTTGATATTATGATATTCAAATATTATGGGGAAGTGCATCAAAACCCACTTTGCATTATCAGTGCCAAGCCTTCCTACAGCGTACGTAATAAAATACAGATTAGTTCACTGAACACATCACTGCTATGAAAAATGTGATTGTATTTCATGTAATCCAATACAAATCAATGGAACAAACTATAATTCAACCCATAATAGAAAGATTATTTCCTAGTCCCTCAGACATCTTTCTTTCCAAGTCTGCTCTTTGATAGGTGCCCAGAACCTGAGAACCTGAGTCAGACTCTCTGCCCCACATATTAGCAGACTTATAGAGGTATACAGGTACAGCTTTGGTCCAGCAGGTTGGGGCCACACCGACCACACCTCTGCTCTTTCTCTACATAGACCAAAGAGAAACATCCTTTACAGACACTGCTGTTGTCAACACTGATCAACTTTGACTACACTGCCGCACCTGTTTACATTCGTCATAATTTCCTGTTGGAACATACCCATGCATGTCATGGGTATTGGTAGGTATTGTGCTTTTATATTCTTAACAACCATCCACCCTCATACACAAACATGTGTGCATCACACACACACACACACACACACACAGAAAGGGAAAAAATGCAGGCCAGAAGTGAATACACGCACAGTCAAAAAATGAACCTGAATCTATGTAAAATGCCAAACGCTGTGTATTTAGAAGTGTTGAAAACCAAATCTTAGTGCAAAAATGACATCCTGTACAGAGTTCTCATTTACATAAACAAAAACTATCTTAAGGCTCAGTAATTCAAAGTGGTCTAATCATAATCAGTCATCAGCAACAATCTGCTGCTTTTGCGTCATTCATAATCACACTCTCACTTCCCAATCATAATCTCACTTCAGAAAAAACAGAAAATCCTCATATAAAATGACTCAAGAAAATTCCCTTTGAGTTCATCTTCTAAAGAGCTTCACAACACACAAAAGGCTCCTCATGAAACTCCTTCCAGCTTCAGGGTCCAGGCCTGTCCGGGGGGGTCTGGGATCTTGGGCAACAGAACAATCAGTCCAGCAGGTTGCAAAGCATTCCATTGCAGTGGGGTAGGCGTGCCCAACATTGTCACCTAAACATCCACAAAGGACACATTAGTTTAGTCTAGGCCTTAGAAAATGCCAGACAGCTAAACGATCATGACTAAAACAATCATGAAAAAAACAGTTTAACCTTTTCACTACTTTTGCTGAAAGCAAGACAAAAATACTTGCCATAAGCCATTTTTAATAATACATCACAATGCTTACCTTAAAATACACAATGGTTTTCAAACTGCATTACAATGCTGAACTTACCACTGTACTTTTTGTAGTTACTGGTGCTGAGATTTGGAATAAATTCTCAGTGGGTTTCCCAACAATGATGGCATACACATTTGAGTCTTTAGAAGTATACCTACAAACACAAATATTATGAACAGCTTGGTACTGTTGAGATCTTAGTTCCACCTTTGCCTTTTCCCATACACACCAAAATCCAAAATGGCCCCTGTTAGTGGGGTGTGTCAGTTTGCTGATCAGATTTGATGCAACCTAAGCATTATTATTTCCTGACACAGACTGTTGGTATTTAAAATGTACTTTCTTTTTTCCCCCAGACAGATTCAAAACTGTTTGCTGTAGGACTAAGAAATACATTTCTTAAGATGTGGAAATCTCAAGTGTGCAAATGTGATTTTAATGTCAGCACTTAAAATACAAACATGTGCTAATATACTCCTACTCATAACTGCTGTCAGATTATTACTGTGTTCATATTATACATGGAAGTATAATGTTATTACAGTGCGTCAGAAAGAGAGGATCCTTACCACACAGTTAGAGTGGAATTCTCTGTCTGGACCCGCCAGGGTTTGGTGGCATAAATAGCCTCCCCGTTGACCTTGAGCCAACCCCCCAGGCCTGTCAGGCGCTCCTGGAACACTACGGGGATCATTCCGTCAGGAGTCGGCCCCACATTCAGCAAGTAGTTTCCCCCAAAGGCCACAACATACACCAGGTCCTGAATCATCAACACAATTAAAACAAAAATACTGATTAGTGAAGATTTGGATAAAATCCCAAGTGCAGAACAATAATGTCAAAATTAAATCCACAAAAATGGGTCAACACACTTAGGGCCCATTTCCACTGCACTCTCTGCGTGTTCAGCGCGTGGCCGTATTCTGTCCGTATTCGTTTAGAATGCACGTTAACAGATGAGACCATTTCCACCGCAAGCGTGTTCTGAGCGTATTCTGTCCCTATACAAACCTATTGTGTACGCCCACGCGCTGAACACGGCTACGCGCTGAACAAGGCGGTGGAAATGAGCCCTTAGTCTTTATAAAGGATTCACAAAAGACAGAAAACACAATGTCAAGTGTGCAGACCAATTTTTCTACATTTAGTTCTTATGCCTGTCGCCATCATACGTGAGAGAGAGAGAGAGAGAGAGTGTTTTCCAGTCGTCCGTACTTGTATCCATGCGTGCATATGCATGGTTTTGTGCATTATGTACTTTGTGTGTGTTTTGTGTCCTCTACTGTAAGTTCCTTTGGATAACAGCATCTATAATATAATGCAATGTAATATGATGGCATAGTGTTTGCATAATATCTGCCCCACAATCATGAGGCTCCTCATCAAGCCTAGCACAGTGAAGCACTACAATAGGGTTAAATGCACTGATTGGATGCCCAAGGTCATAGAGTCAATGGTCATCCCATGTGGCCAGACATGTCATTCTGCTCAACCACCCTATACATGCAGCACCTGTTTAACAAAAAAACGACAATGACATGTTCAATACTCCACGGCATGATTAGACGCTTAAGCTCATAATGTTAAAAGTCAAGGTCAAATACTGTCCATGCCACACAAGGCTACAAAGTTATGCTGGAAAAAAAACAGACTTATAATTCACTTTGCACTCTCAGTGTTTTCATTTTTATGGCTCTTTGAGTATCTGTTTTTATATGCGAACACAATGCAAGGCCAGTTATTTTAAGCATACTAAAAACAGCTTTAAAACGACACCATTATATTATTTTGTATAACTACTGTGGTTGGCCAAAGTCACCTTGATAATAGCTGGCAGATCCATCAGATCCTGAAGCTTCATGTTCCTTCTGTAGCCCCAGGACTGCATGTCTATCGACTGGCATTTCTCCCATTTGTGTTTGGGTATTGTTTCAGGAGTAAACTTGTCAGCACAGTTGTAGTAACCTCCATGCTTGCAGTAACATCCTGCTCCCCATCTGTCGTTGGTCACAACAACATCCTATGACAGCAGAGGAAGATGGAATGGAACAAGAATCAACATCCACAGTCAAGTACTGGAAAACAGGGAAGAGTAGTGTGTGCAATACAAAGTACACAACACTGACACTTAATTCTTGATTCTGTTATCAAAGCTACAAATGAATAAAATGGGGATGGTGTTTTTCCTGTGCCTCTATAAGAAACCTCCCAATACATACTAAATATAATGTTCATTGTGAGCATCAAAAAACTGTGTACAGGAAAAACTAATCGAATGCCACTGCACAAATTGATCATATCTCATCCACATTTTTTGGTTGAAAGAAAGGTTAGCAGTAGCCTGGTAAACCAGCCCCTGGTACATCATTTCATTTTGTACAGAGGGTCTGGCAGTGCTGTATCGAGAAACGATTTCTTCCTGGAGGTGTGGACTCTGCTGAAGTTCAAAACAAGTGGCTCTGCCTTTACCCAATTGCTAAAGTCTGGTCGTCACGTATGCAATTAGCCTGCTTCTGCACTACAATTCAAATGTAGCACAATAGTCAATATCATAATAATAAAGTCAATATCATCGCTCACGAACACTCCCTCTGTTCGCTGATTGGCTAGGATTGGCTGGTACCTAATAAAGAAATGTCGATGGCAGCACGGCCAGACCCTCTGTACAAAATGAAATGAAGTACGAGGGGCTGGTTTACCAAGCTATGTCAGCAGTGTCTGGAAACAAAATGTGTGCCCAGAAAGGTAAAATGACTGGATTCACCTTGACTGGACTATCATTGTAGAGCCAGGCCAAAAATTCAGTAGAGTTCCAGTAGGTGTCTGGGGCCTCCCAATCTCCATCAGACCAAATTAGGTCAGGTTTATACCTAAGGTGCATATACAGGTAGAAGAATAACATGCCTTTTAAAGACTGCCAAACAATGGCTTTACTTATACTTTATAGAGTTCAGCATCAGCATAAAGTTAAGCAATTTCATGAACATTTATTACGTCTAGGACATTGCACTGCTTATTTTATATCCCCAGAAGAACAAAATAAGCCCATAAAGTCATAAACTTTGGATAAATTGCCTGACCTTACAACGAGATTGTAGAGCTCTGGGAGAATTTTATTTCGAGGAAACTCTTGAGTTTTAAAGCCATTTTTCTTATCACTGAGATACATGGGATTGAACCATTCAAACAGGGAATTGTAGACACCATAGTGAAGTGACCTAAGGAAGAATATCACAATTTTATTCACTTTGCACAAAGCAGAACAACAGTGTAACAGTGGAGATAAGCAGGTATCTATTTCTGACTAGAGGTGGACATCTCGGGTTCATAAAGTAAAAGTCCTGCCACATTGTCCAACCAATTCACTGAACCAGCTGATCCTAATCAGCACCACTTTTTAGCCAGATAGATGAGCTAGTTAGTTAAGTCACCTGTGTTAAGACCACAGGCAGAGGGAATATTTGGCAGGACTTCTACTTTCTCAGACCGATGTGTCCGCCTCTGCCTTTGACTGACTTCTTCCGTATTGCATCGCCCAGCTCCCCGGTCAGGTCTCTGTGTGGTCCAGTGTCCACAGAATTCCAGTTCCAAGAGAACTGTGATCCCCAGTTTGTAAAGCCCTCGTGATGTTTCGTCGTCAGAACGACATATCTAGAGAGAGGGTGAAACGTCACGCACACAACATTGTGAACACAAAAGAAAAACACACCCTGATCAGGAATTTGAGAGCATGCGATGCATTACTTACTTTGCACCCGAGGCCTCGAAGAGATCAGCCCACTCGTTTGGATCAAAAAATATTGCACGAAACTCTGGTGCAAAATCTGCGTACGTGAACCCAGGAGGATAGTTCTTCGACATGAAATCGACGTAAGGTGGGCTTTTTGCACCCTGCCAATTCCACCAAAACCACTCGCTACCAAACCCTGGAACTGAAAATACACCCCAGTGAACGAAGATTCCGACTTTTGCTTCGTCGTACCACTTGGGAAGTGGTCTTGAGTCGATACTATCCCAGTCAGGAGTGTACATAGCTGTCATTTGTGACATGCATAGCAGCAAACTCATAACACACAGTATCCAATTGCAGCTACCCATCTTTTCCAACGCAGTTTTGTTGCGAAGGCAAACGACGGTGTGGAGGCGCTGAAATCTGTGAGAGCAGTTCATTCGTAGAGTTTTAAAGACTTCCTTATGATAACATGACTTAATCATGTGATTGTGGTCATCATCACATGTTCACTTTTCTTCGCTGGAACATCAGGTTTGCGTGCAGATTTTTTTGGAAAATGTGTACACTGCCATCTCCTGGACAATATGGGTTAGAGGCTCGCCTCTTGCATAATAAGAAATGACTTTATAAAAAAAAAGCTATACAAGAATAAATTAAATGATATAAAATAATTTGTGATTGCTAGGGATAATGGAAGGACATATATTTAAATTCATATTATTTGACATTTGGCAGTAGGCATGGTCTTAGGGCACTAGACTAGACCATATGAAGCGCAAGGCAAGGAGAAGCTCCATCATACCTTGAACAAGGATTTTGTATATCTTTCCTTTTGCCCCTTATGTGTTATATAGCTGTTATTCTGAATGTTCTTTTTAGTTCACTTTCATATAAGAAAGGTCAAATGGGAAATGTCAGAAGGAAATGGTCCCCACAGGTACATGAAGAAAAACATGTTAAGCTGTAGGCATGCGACCCTTGGTAGCCTGGTGTGTGTGTGTGCATGACAAACTGGGCAGGAGATGCCCCATTGTAATAAAACGCCAACCTTGGAATTCCCAAAAGGCAAAGTGACACACCTGAATCTGTGAGAAGCATTCTGCTGTGTTGTGAACAGGGACAATTTAGATGGAACGCGTTAGGCCATAAGGCCATAGAACTGATTATGTCAGAACACATAAATAATTCTAGCCTATTTTGCATGGTCCACGAAATCGGTTAACTGTTAACACATGATTTTTTCTAACATTATCACATAAACATTACTGAATTGAAAACAAAAGGATGACATAAAACCTTAGCTACGAAGGGTGTGATTTAAATCCATGCTAATGAAAATAAACCAGATTTTTTTCTCTGATAGGCCAAGACAAGGTTTTGGAAGTTATTATGTTAAATTAACCCCGCCCCCAAAATCTCTACCCCACCCCCTTCTGCGCTACTGTCTCTAGTAGCCGTTGACGGCTCTTGTAGTGACGGATCAATCCCACTCTGTAACATTTTCTTTTTCTTTTTCATTTATTTTGTGGAAAAAGAAAAAGGCAGTACAAGTAAGCGCACTACATACATCAGTCTAAAGCCCTTAATTCTGTAATTTGTTCCAAAAATACATTTTTGTATTAATTTGGAATTTCCTTAGCTACGGCTATAGAGCCGATAACTGTTCCGAATTGGTAGCTTGCTAACATAGCTAACGTCAAATAGCTAGTTAGCTCGAGGTTTATGCTAACCTGTGTCATTGCTGTTTGATTACGTTAGGTAGCCGGCCAGCTAACGCTAACTGTTTTTTTATCCAGCGATACAACCTCGAGACAAGTCGGGACAAGACCAGGTCAGTAACCACATCTTCTTAGTTTTTGAAGCATGCGACATTATAGCTCTGTGTTGAGGAATGCTGCTTATGTGTATCCAGAATTCGGTCAAAATAATGTTATCATTATACCTCACTGACTCCTCACAATAGCATTTTAAGTTCATTAGCAGCGGGCTAGTGTTCAATGTCTGCTCAAATTGTTTGCTTTCGATTGGATGTATTTGCATAACTGGGCACTATATTGTAGGCAGTTATAGTCTGTTAAGTACTATTAAGTAATTAGTAACGTAATAACATTAGATGCCGTCTTTGACTGGCTAGCTACCGAGCTTGTAGGGTGAAATGTAGCTAGCATTACGCATTGGGTGGAGTGACCCAAATACATTTTGCAGAGATGTAATTCACACACTTTTGGGTAATTTTGTAATAAAATAACTGCATGCATGCCTTATTTGCCATTTGTTACGTGCAAATGGTAATCATCTGGCACCCACACACGTTGCCAGGCGGTGGGTTAATATTAGGTCAGTAAACCAACTGCTAAACCGGTTTGTTGTTACAAATACTGTTCGGCCTAGCTAACGTTGCCATACAACGTTAATGCCGCCATTTTGTTTTGTTCTCTGTAATGAAAACGAATTGGTCTGTGTTCGAAATATGTTGTCGAATATTTTGTGTATCGAAATTAAAATACAGATTTTACAGAGGTAACGGCTTCCCGAATCATTACAGCTTTTCTTAAACCCATTAACACCGAAAATGGGTGACATGTATTATGAAACGTATCGCAGCCCCCGTCCTCAAGACGAAATATGGAGGCCGCATAGTGGTTGCTAGTTAGCTGCTTTGCTAAATTATTGCCTTGCTAAGACTCCTAAAGTTAGCCAGCTGGTTTGCGTTCTTGGTCACGCAGTTGATTTAATCTACCCACCGGCCTGATTAATACAATTAATTTGCGTTTCTTAAATGAGCAAAGGTGGTTTTAGTGGGACACCATAGCGGACATAAATGTCCCAAGAAAGTTAGGGTTGGTCCTAGCTAGGTGCATGGCTAATTTACCCCACTAGCTGGATCATTTCATTTGACAGCGTTTGATGGTTTACTTACAGCCAAGAATGGAAAGCATTTTTGTTTGTGTTTATATTGGCATGGTATTGTGTTTTGATACCAAATAATGCATTTCACTATGACAGTATGAGGTTTCAGAAAAAGTGGGCCTCGTGAAAGGTTATGGCTAGCTAATGTTGGTTAGCTAATCTCTACGTAATTTGTAGTGCTGCTTGCCGGCCATCCCACGACCTAATTTCCTAATCTCTTTGGTTAGTCCATGTTCTCAAAGAATAGGGCTTGCGGGTGATGGGACATTTCAATTTCACTCGTCGTGATTTGTTAAGATTTTTGGTATAGTATGTGAAAATTTCCACCGTTCAGAAAACGTAGCAGATGCTGTATGTGCATTCTTACGTACCCATGGAATCATGCATCTGACGGAAACAAGTGCTGTTTTTTGTACTTCCACAATTCAACACGTTCCGATTGTGTAGTGACATGGTTAAAAGACTAGATGTTGTTTAGGTTCAGGAAAATGACAGTTTGACTTTAAGGCTGCCAGATTCTACTTCGGATTAAATATAACCACTATATCTCAGATCAATGCAAGAAAGGGTTGCATTACATTGGCATGCATTATGATACTGTTGCAACATTTAGTGTAATGTAAGGTCATATGGGGTGTTTTATTGTGAGTAATGGCAAGTCACTGCAATTCAGTTTGAAATGTGTTTCTAACCAGAAACCTTATTTCAAAACTGATTCACTGATAAAGATGTTAAACATAGGTCAGTGCATTCTGGAACAAATACTTGTATCAGCTGATACGAGAGGGGAAAAATGCTGTTATAAATCTGCAAGATGTCAGGTCCATTGATTTTATTGGCAGGCAGTAAAACATACTCAGTCCTGGTGTTGCCATGGAGGCAACCCGCTCAGGGCAGACACAGAGGAACATCATTTATAATGCATTGCCATGGCAACACCACTTCTTAGTGTTTTTTGCTTAACTGTTTTCTTTGTATAATGGTGATTTGAAATTAAAAAGATCTTTATCAGGGCCATACATAGTGATATAGAGGTAGCTCTCAGTCTTACTGTGTTCAGGGTACTACTACTAAACACTATCTTGTCCCTTGGTAATATTGGAATGTCTCAGTAGTGTTGTAACTCCCTTTGCTTTCCTTTCAGTCTCAGGGCTCACCATACTCAATGAGCGGACAGCGCAATGTCAGAGCGCTCTGGGCAAACGGCAAAGGGGAAGGATGGCAAAACCAAGTATGCATCTCTCAACCTGTTTGATACCTACAAAGGAAAGAGCCTTGAAACACAGAAGCCAGTTGGTGAGTCCTCGTGGGTGCTCTCTTAGCTGGCCTGCCATGGCCACTCTATTGTTATGAAGCTGAAAGGAAATGACGGGGGAAGTGGACTCCAGCTTCCTCCTTCCACATTTTTTTACGTTTCACTTCCTATCTGCTCCTTTTTCCATTCACTATATAAATTCTAGCTTGGAATTTAAATATTGAGACTAAATATTAAAATCAAATTTAAATGTGTTATACTGTGCTGGTATCTGAGGAAAGACAAATCGCTCATGGGTGAAGGCACAAGTGAGATCTGTAATCAGCGATCGGTTTTGCTGTTTGTGTGCTGAGGCTTGCAGTCCTTTCATCTGATCTCTTGAATGTACCTAGCTGTGGGACAGGCCTATTTTGTTATGATCACATTGCCTGCATATTTAAATTCAGGTGTTAATAGTAATTATCAATAGAAAAGTTACATTCTTCCTATAGATTTGGCCTAATGTCCAGAATTTGGGTTTGATGTGTAAGAGCTTATTGTTGGGCTGTTTTTACCTATATGCGTGCTCCGTTAGCACAGGGATAGCTTGGCAAGGTGTGGTGAAAGAAATCGTGTAGTTTTTTTCCCCCTAGAACAAAGCACAGTAAGATGTACCACACTGCCACTCAATCCCAGGGCATGGGTTATAGGTCCTTTGGTCCTTGTCATTTAGTTGTACACTGTTGTAATCTTGCACTACGTACCTGGTCCTGTAGTCTGAATGTTTTATAGTTAACAACAGTACAAGGCAGTGTAATTGCCGGTTGTATAGCTACTTGAGGACATGGGTCTTTTTCTCTCTCACAGGCCAGCAGTTAGCTTGAGTAGGATTTAATACACTTCATTAGGCTCTCAGCTGAACCCTCTCATTGCACTGATGACAATGACCGACTTAATGCTCCAGTGCTGCGCATGAGACAGGATGGATTCTGATATGACAAAGAAAACTGAGCTCATTTATGCTTCATAGGAGAGTAAGATGCTGTAGTGGCAGAGGATGGGTTCAGCAGCAGAAGGGATCATTTGAAGTCACCAAAGCAGGCAGGGGGGAAAACAGTCTCCCCTCCCCAACCTGGCTCCCCTTTGGAGCAGAGGGGCCTCCGTGGCATGAGGCTGGGCTTAGCCACCCAGGGCCCATGCAGGGCAGAGGGCTCGCCCTGAGACAGAGGCCTGCTTGTGATCTTGAGCCTTCCCCTCCCAGCACAGCTCCTCTCCGTGCAGAATTGGAGCCTGGGACGGGTCGCAGCCATACCAGACTGCAGAGTTGGTTGCTATGTTATCTGGGTTATGGTGGAGTATATATATGTTGTTGTTTTTTTTTTTAAAAACAGATCTAAGTACTGTGCCTCATTTCCCTCCTACGATCCCTCTGTCTTCCTTAATGAGATTTCCCATGGGTCTGTAAGAAGCAAAAAGGAAGTTGTGCACCGCTATGCTACGTGTTTTAAATGCGAGGTTTAGCTTTCAGTACTGTGGTGGAAAGTAGACTTTCCTCATTATTGTCGTCCACAGCCTTGGTTTGTACAGTGAAGGGGAAGGGAGAAATAGCCCAAATTTTTGCTCCAGTGTCTCTATGCCCAGGCTAGATCTTTGTAGCTAGCCACAGTGGTACGGTAGCAGGCAGGATGAACTATCTAATTTCTCCTCCTGACATTTTCTCTTGAGCCTCCTGCTTTCCTGCTCCCTCCCGTGTCTCTTTATGCGTCTGCCCCTTCTGGCCCGGCCGGATCATGTTGCAGCAGTACTTTCTGTGCTATTGAGACGCTCAGTCTCTCTCTAATTCTCTCTTTCTCTCTGTCTCTTGTCTTCCTCTGCCATTAGTTGCCCCTCGTCATGGCTTGCAGTCTCTTGGTAAAGTGTCCTCCGCACGGCGCATGCCCCCACCTGCCAACCTGCCCAGTCTAAAGGCGGAGAACAAAGGCAACGACCCCAACGTCTCGCTCGTTCCCAAAGACGGTACAGGATGGGCAAGCAAGCAGGACCCAGCAGACCCAAAGAGGTGAGCGGCCAATTCCGGTTCGCCTGGATAAACCTTCTCCATTCCCATCCTTGCTTTGTCATTGCAGTGCGGTTGTTCACATTGTACACCTGCAGTGTACGTGGAGCTTATGCTTGCGCATTGTTACTGACAGAGCTTTCAGAGATACACACTGAAGTGTGTATACAGTGATGTAAATGGTGCGCTCCACCAAACATGACTGACACACTGCATCAGAATTCACTGTCTCCTTTTGTCTGTTGGGAGAGGACCTCACAGTAATAATCAGGCCTGTGCTGCAGTCAGAGCCTTTAAGGGTGGGTGGGGGAGAAGTCAGCGGGATTTTCAAGACCCTCCATTAATTTACGTTTGGGATTGTGCTCTGGGAATGGATGGTAAATGTCTGCCTATTTGTAGTCCTAAAACTTTGATCAGGGATCCCTTAATCAGGTTACTCATGGGAGAGTGAGAACTAGCTGGTGCTCTTAGGCGAGTCACTCATCTATGATGTATTGCGAGTCACTCATCTATGATGTATTGCATGTCAGAGCCTGCTGATAAAAGCTTCCATTAGGAACTGTGGTGGTGTCTAATCTAATGGCCCACAAGTGGGGTTATATGTTAGGGTCTGCCTGACTCTGCTGTGTGTTTCCTGCATCTCAAAGCAGCACTGTCTCATTGTCTTTCTCTCTCTCTCTCTCTCTCTCTCTCTCTCTCTCTCTCTCTCTCTCTCTCTCTCTCTCTCTCTTTTCTCTCCTCTCCCCCTCCCTCGCTTTGCTCCATTCTCCCCTTTCTCAGTACCGATGCATTGTCAGCACCGCAGCCGGAATCGCAGCAGCCTGTGGCTTCACAGACGCCTGCAGTGAGCCAGCCGAAAACCCCACCAGCTCACGAAGTAGCGAACGAGGTCACTATTGCCATTTTTATACTTTACCACTTATTAATACTGTGCATTGTATTTCAACAGTTGCATGCGTGTAATTCATCATTCATTTTCAATAGTTAAAAGTACTGTTTCTTTTGTTAATAGGGCAGAAATGGAGAAATGAATTGGTCTTATTAGTGTAGTGTACATTACTGCACATAGCAGAAGCTGAGGAGTTTTGCCTGGTCGTGACTGTGTGCTCATGTGTGTTTTTCAGGCCCCAGTTACAGCTTTGGCCGCAGGGGCAAGGTCCTGGGCTCAGGCCAGTGTTACACTTGGAGCTCAAGGAGATGGTGAGTCACACCTGTTAGACATAGTGGCTGTGTGTACTATCCACCCTGCATATATATGCAGTTATACCTTTTACAGACAGCAGCCCAGTGTTTATTATACCTCCTGACACTCTGGGCATCCCTGGTCCTGCAGGTGGAAAGGGATCAAACCAACTGTCGCCATTCTCTCGCGAGGAATTTCCCACCCTGCAAGCGGCTGGCGACCAGGACAGAGCTGGCAGAGAACAGGTCACTGCAGATCAGTGGTATGGGCCAGGACCAAGCCTCCGCCCCCAGAGTGAGTAACCACACCCCACAAACAACACACACACACATACACACGCACTCACTCCCTACCTAGCTATCTCGTTTCTTCCTCTTTCTGTCTCTCTTTCTAACACACACACTCAGTCTTGCATAACCGCTTTCACACGCAGCACCAACACTGTCCAAAGTAGGCTCTAGAAGACATAGTTATTGGTCAAAAAGTGCATTTTTTATGGTGTTTGTGTGAGAATTTGAGACACTTAAGAAGTGCTAAACTGTTGTATATTTTCAAGCCCATTTGTCTCTTTTTAGCTGCAAGAACGGAAAGGGAGGATTCTGAAACTGGATAGCCTGGAAATAGTCCTTAAAGAGATCTAATTTAGAACGTTTGTATGTTTAACATGAGTTGTAGTTAGATTTGTTGTAAGGACCTCCTTTTAGTTGTGTAATCACTGAATTGCTCTGAGCTCATCACTCACTGAGCGATCGTCTCTGTCACCTGCAGATGTGACGAGTTGGCGGGATGGTGGGGGCCGAGCGCTGGCGCCCACCTCGGCTGGGGAGGGGGTGGCGGAGGGTGGTGCCGGGGGAGCCCTGGTGATGGAGGGGGCCACTGGGCCCCCACCCCTCCAGCAGCCCAACACCTCGTCCCTCGGGCCGCCTAGGAACCCCCCAGCCGGCAGCCCCGCCCTGCCTCTCCCCCAGCCCCCCGTCGGACCCCAGTTCCCCGCCTACCGTGGACTCATGCCTCCCTTCGTAAGTGTCGGGCCCTTAAGAATTCATTTAACATTTAAATTGTTTTAAGAAGCAGTGTACAGAAACTAGCAAGCTCCTAACATGACAATCATGCAGGAAATCTCACACCAAAGTCTGCATCGTTAAAAGCTTTGAATTTTGTTAATATAACCTAGAAAATGTCAGATTGTGGCATCGTAGCATAGTAACATATTGTTTGCAGCTAAGCTCACATTTTGGAAAGATAGAACATCATGTACTGTCTTCATCAGTCATGCCGGTAAAGAAGTGCTTGTGTCATCAATCTTGTATTCTGCTAGTGCAACTTGTTCTGTCGAATAGAGAGTGAGATGGATAAGGCATCATATGAATGGACATATTCAAATACAAAATCAATTCCGTAAATAGTTGTACTGATTGAGTGGTGCAGTTGACAGAAGTTATGTGTAATTAGATGACTGATTTGAATAGATTGAATTGAAAAGATGCTTAAAAAGACATTTGGTAATTTTTGTGTTGATGTATTTTTGTTGAATCATGCAACAAGGCTGTGGCATTGAGTCAATGTCATGTCTCAGACAGCTCCTAGCTGAAAGATTTGCAGCTGTCTGAGTATTTCCTGCTTTTCATAAAGCCTCCAGCATCGATCACTCTGTCCTGTCAGAAATAGTACCTACAGATGGCTGAAGCATCTGTTTTCTGTCTCCCTGGCAACAAGCGATGTGTCCGTCAGCTGTGCTCCCGAGCGAATTGCAGTCAGTTCCTTCTGCACCTAGTGTTATCCAAATGCATCTTGGAGACCAAATCTAACTGTGCTCAAAACATGAAGAATGCAAAATGAAATGTGTTTAGTGACCGTTGTGCCAATAGACATGTTGCTGAATGTTGAGAGCAGCTTATCTGCAGCCTTGTTCACTGTGAGGCTTTGCCTGTTCCTCAGATGTACCCGCAGTACCTGCCCTTCTCCGCTCCATATGGCCCCCAGGGACCCTACAGGTACCCGCCGCCCAATGAGGCACCCAGGTATGCTGCAAATCAAGATGTCTAGAGCTGACAATTTTAAAATGCACCTTGTTTCAAATGGCCATTTGTGCCTTTTCTGTGCTAATGGAACCTCCTCTGTTCCCTGTCGACAGATTCTCTCGTCCGCAGGGAGGGCCAGGGCCTGAGGGGAGGCCCCCCGGAGGCCCCCGTGGGAGTGGGGAGGTGGTCAAGCGCCCCTCCATCCTGAAGCAGGACGACCTGAAGGAGCTGGATGAGCTGGACCATGATGGAGACGAGGGCTGGGCAGGTGAGTAAGACAAAGCAGTGTGTCTGCTTTTGTGTGTGTGTGTGTGTGTGTGGTGGCTGCAGCATCAATGAGTCTGCCTCAGTGCCTTTGTGGTAAGACTACTACTAGACCTCCAGGCTGGGTGAGATTACTATTCTCCAAAATATAAAGTGGTTTGATGATCACCCAAGGAATTACCGCCATTTTAAAATGTGTTTAAGTAAAGCAACAGAATGTGTTGAGTGACGGCATACTTAATGTTTCTGTAGCATTTCTGGGGCATCTAGTTATGCTAATTGCTATGCATGCCCGTGTATTGGATTGTCACAGAGTGATCAAATTCAACAAACAAAGTAATGTTTCTCTAATGTTCTAATGAGTTCTTGGTTGTGTTGCCTTCTGTGATGTAATATGTAACTTAATTCCTGGAAAATGTCTCCTCTGCATAGTCTTCTTCTAAGCTTTGAATTGTGTAATGCATTTAGCTACGTTCTTGGCATATCTCAGAAACCTGCAGCTGTTTTATACAGACAAGTTGTCCGTCTTGTTTTGCCTTGCAACACTTACGGGCTCAGCTTTTTACTTTGTGTTCCACTAAGGCTCTTTTCTGTTGCAAGCCAGAGAAAGTCAAGTAGTTTGATGAATTAGCGGAAAAATGCCTGCAAGCCGGGCCGCGTTAGTCCCCGAGGTGATGATCTATGCAGAGAGAGTGAAAGCAAAGCCAAGTGGAGAGTGTAATACACCCGGCCGTGTGGTGGGCCTATCTTTTTTCTTGCTGCTGGGGTGCTATGGTGATTTGGGTCGAGTCGAAGGCAGCGTTTTAATTGAATTCGAGAAGGGAAGGTAGGGTAAGAGGAGTAGCGCAATATCTTCAGACGGTTGATCAGCAAAAGATCTGTCTGACGTACGCATATGCTTGTGTCCACAGGGGCTCACGAGGAGATTGACTACTCGGCCAAGCTGAAGTTCAGCGACGACGAAGGCGAGGAGGATGGGGAGGAGGAGAGGAGCGAGAGCAAGAATGGCACTCGGTGAGAGAGAGTGTGTGTTGGAGTGGAGACGCTGACTAATGCAGGGGTGATGGTATTCAGGCACCGTGCCGAAATTCAGGCTTGATGGTGTTTGTCTGTGAGGAAAAAAAAATATAGGCCTACACCGAGAATATTTAATAGGAAAAGCTTGTCAGTGGTGGGATGTTGTCACGTTCTAGTCACCCAGGGAGGTCTAATAGGAGGAACCCAGCTTTTGCTCTCAACCAGAGAAATATTAGGCTTACATCATGCTACACTATGCTTCAGAAAGAGTGTTCCTAGAAATAGTTTGCTAAACTGAGTGTATTACAAGTTTAGGCTGAGGGTTTTTTGTACCATCAGCCCTGCTAATGACGTGATCCTGTGGCTCTGCCAGGAGCGTTGGGACGAGGTCACAAGTTCAGTTCCCAGACATGCACATGCCGGCAAAAAATGTTATACCTCGCTGGTGCCGACGTCCCACTGCGAAAAACAAAAAACATTGTAGTAAAAATGTTGTCAAATGTATCCATGCAGCTTAGCGAGCCTAATCAGTCACTTTGTCAGTCAAAAGCTTTGGCCATGTGTAATGGAAGAAAAGTGTATCAGCTTGGATGAAAGTATTACACTCTACAGTTCAGGGGTCTCCAACCTTTCTGGGACTGAGTGCTACCCAAAGGATGAGAATCTGTTCTGAGGGCTACTCGTTCAAAATAATCTACTTGAAAGAGGAAAGTTTTAGCATCCCTTCGGTTAAGAAATAAACCGGTATTTAAACATTAAAACATAAAACCACAAAAAATATGGTGACTAGAACACTGCAGTAGTCACTTGCTTTAAAAAAAAAAAAAACACTCACGGGCATCTCGCAAGCTTCTGGCAGGCTATCTGGTGCCCATGGGCAGCCTGTTGGGGAAACCCTGGTCTACGTTTTTCAATGACATTTCAGCCCTGTAAACAACAGCTCATTGTCTGGAATACATTATTGATGGACTGTGGTTGTATATACATGATATATCTAACTGAAATTTAAAATCTAAGAAATGCCACCCCTTTGCAGACGAGCCGATGGTCCTTGTCAGTGACGTCTTTGCTGTTTGTCTTTTCCCCTCAGTGAGCTGCCGCAGCGCACTCAGGACGGCCCCGCCCCAGTCTCGCGCTCGCGTGCATCCGACAGCGGAGGGGACTCTCGCCGCACCCCCCCAGCCTCCGCCGCAGACAGCCCCACACCCCCCTCCAGCAAGCCAGCCTGGGCCGAGGAGGGAGGTGGCAGCTGGCCCAGACAGGGTGGCTCCGGGCCCTACCAGGTATGACACATGACAGTGTTTTTGTGTGTGTGTGTGCATATAAATGCATGCATGAGTTAACCTGTGTGTGTAAAGGATTTTCTTTTTTCTAAAGCAGAGCACCTGTTAAAGCAGCACTACGCAGCTTTTTCAAGTTAATCGTCTTCATAAGTCTGTAGATGCTTAAATGAGTCATTACCAGGCGAATTAACTTTCTTGACCACCCCGCTGTCTGTGGACAGAATACCACGCTTGCAATAGCTGGGTGTCTGTCCCGGCACCCTCAGACTCACAAAGTTTAGAATATCGCGAGAAGCTGGATCTTTCTTACCTTGGTGGACATGACTACCTTCGTATTTGACGGTTAGTCTGATCAGTTGAGTTGAAAACGCATGCATAGGAAAGGGGAAACGATCCATTTTTACGAGTGTCCATTTACCTATAGACACTGGGGCGAGCTTCGTTGAAAAAAGCTGTATAGTGCTACTTTAAAATGACAAGTGAAGAGTAGTGACTTGCCTTGGTGTGTTTAATAACTGTATGCAATGCTGAAGAGTGGTGGAGACCTCTCCAGTGAAGTCACTTCCCCTTCCCAGTGCCGCTCTGGCGTGTATCAGTGGTGTAGGTTTATGAGTAGTGCATGAGGTCCCCTGCAGGCAAGATTCGGCGTGTTCTCTGCTGGTACAACAGAGCAGCGCAGCAGAACGCCCCCTGACTGCGGCTGATGGTACTGTGTGCCTGTGTGCAGGGCCGTAGGTCTGGACTGGGTGGCCCTCGGGAGCAGCCCTCCCCCCCACCAGGGCCTCTCCTCGGACAGGGGCCCTACTCCTACTACCGACAGGTACATGGGGAATCGGTGTCCAGACTCGCAAAAGCATTGGCTCCCATTGTCTCACAAAGCATGCCCCATCTTATCCAGCCACTCTTCCCATCCAGCATGATGGCACATACTTGTTTGTCTGTCGTGGCCTTCACTGTGCCCTTCAGCACGACCTTCACTGTGCCCCCTCTCTCCCATCCTCAGGAGCGCTCGTCCAACCAGACCGGCCCTCCAAGCTCCGGCCCCGTGGCATCCCAGAAGCCCCCGGGCCCTCACCAGGGTGGCAGCAGCAGCGGAGGAGGAGGAGGAGGTGGTGGTGGTAGTGCTGGCGGCCCCACCCCTCCGCCACCCTCTGCCGGCCTCCTCCCCCAGCCGGCCGGGGAAGACGAGGACGAGACCTGGCGTCAGAGGCGGAAGCAGTCCTCCTCGGAGATCTCCGCGGCCGTGGAACGGGCCCGGCGCCGGCGGGAGGAGGAGGAGCGGCGCATGGAGGAGGAGCGGCGGGCGGCCTGCGCCGAGAAGCTCAAGCGGCTGGACCAGAAGCAGCAGCAGCAGCAGCAGAGCTCCAAGCCCGACGGCTCCGCCCCGTCCCCTGCCGCCTCGGCCAGCAGCCCCAGTCCCTCACTCTCGGCCTCGGCCTCCTCGCCCAACGTCAGCCAGCCCCCCTCGCCCTGCGTGGACCCCGAGGAGCCCCCGCTATCTGCAGCACAGGCCGGCTCCACTGCCGCCACCAGCCGACAGAGGGCCGGCAGCAACAGCAGCTACGACTCCAACACAGGTAGGGTATCTCATACCTTGCAAAATACAGTCAAATTAGGGGTATATTCAATGTATTTTATAAGGGATAATGTACAGCAAGAAGTTGAACACAAAAAGGGGAGGTCTTGAGTTATTTTGAAAGGGTTTATTCTGATTTTTTTTTAGCAGTAACCCTTTAGCAGTAAACTGGTGGTTTAAAGAATCACTAGCCATGTAATAAACTTATTGTTGGTTTTGTGCATATCCTAATGAACTAAACTTAGTCTAGTGGTTCAAATGGATATCTATATTCCTATCTGTAATATGACACATAATAATGACCCATATCTTCTACAGAGAGCCAGCAGGGTCCTCCACCACCAGGGTCTCAGCAACAGCAACAGCAGCAGCAGCTGCCCCCACAGAAGCTTCTGGAGCCAGCAGGGCCTGGGGACAGCAAAGAGGACACCCTCGGTGTGCCTCATGTGCGCAGCGGAAGAGGTGGAGGAGGAGAGGATTCTGGGAAGGTGGAGACAGTTGGTGGTGGCCAGGGTCGGCAGCCCAGTGGTCCTCCTGGTCAGGGCTACTCCAAATACCAGAAGTCCCTGCCACCTCGCTTCCAGAGGCAGCAGCAGGTACGACATAATCGCGTGGCTCCTGGCCTTTTTAAAAGTACTCTTAAAGCAGCACTATGCAACTTTTTTGAGTTAATCATCTTCATGAGTCGGTAGATGCTTAAATGAGTCATTACCAGGCAAATGAGGACTTTTTTTGACCGCCCCTGTTGTCTGTGGACAGAATACCACGCAGAATACCACGTGTCCATTTACTCGTAGACACAAAGAGGAGCTCTGTTGAGAAAAAGCACTCAAAGTTGCATAAGTGCTGCTTAAAGAATGGCAGGAAATAAGCAGTTTATGCATTGGGTTTGGGATTAAAAAAATGACCTCAGATGAGACCAAAGTAGGGCTCAGCATTGACACTTAGGCCGTATGTGTTCAGCACACTCACTCTGCAGGGCTTCTACCAGCCTTTCTGTCTTTGCTTTCATGTGATGATAGAATGCAGAAGCTGTGAGCAATGTTTGCTGAAGCCTGCCAGTGTTTTCATATAAAGCATGATTAACATTTGCTTGTTTCCCTTCATGGCTGCCCAGTCCTAAATGGAATTTATTTGGTGACAAAAAGCGTTTAGTCCCACGCTGGGGAAAGGGCTTTTGAAAGTAGATTTGTATGGATGGGATCTGATGAAGACATCTATTACCCTAATGGAGATGAAGTACCCCTTAAGCTCTGTTCCATGGTCGTTGCTGCTGCATTGCAGATGGCTGTGGCAACGGCGCGCTTTAATCTTCTGACATTACCCGGGGAGTTACGTAACCCTGTTGGCAAACAGTCGCGAGAAGCGTGTACAGGATGGAGAGAGCTCCGAGTGCCTCCTGAATTATGCACGACGGACATGCTGTCAGATTTCGTTTCTTCCGAACGCCAGCAATCAGCAGCACAAAAACCCAAGACGCTGCGCTGTGCCTTCTTTAGGTGGTGGCTGTGTGTGTGTGTGTGTGTGTGTGTGTGTGTGTGTGTGTGTGTTGCTCACTCCTCTCCTGTCCTCTGCTTCCTTCCCTCTGCGTCCCAGGAGCAGCTCCTGAAGCAGCAGCAGCAGCAGTGGCAGCAGCAGCACAGCCAGGCTGCGCAGGGCCAGATGCAGTCGCAGCAGCAGCAGCCGCCCCAGGGCCCCGCGCCAGGCAGCGCTCCGCAGGGAGGCCCCAAGCAGGCCGGCCCGCCGCTCTACCCGCCCGGCTCCATGGGCCGCCCGCCGCCCCTGCCCATGAACTTTGACCCCCGCTGGATGATGATGCCCTACATGGACCCCAGGATGATGCAGGGCCGCCCGCCACCCATGGACTACTACCCACCCAGCATGCACCCTTCTGGTGGGTTGGCGCTGTCAAGTTGGCTTTGTCATTCATCCACATACAAAACACAGTCGAGTGAAATGCCATTTCTTATGGACCAAGGTGCAAAAGAGCACAGACAGTGCAACATACAACAATATCGCAAAATACAATACACACGGCCCAGCACCAGTGCAACATGCAGTAGACAGTGTACGCTGCAGTTGGCCTGTTAAGTGCAGAGGTGGTGTGAATTAGATTGGTAGTCCAAATAGTCCACACATGTCCAATATTGTCTGTTGCTCTGTTTTAAAGGGGAGCTTATGTGCCAAGTTATCCAGTGCATGTAAAAACTGACCTGAATGTCCCCACACAAGTTATGTCCCCACACAAGAGTCTGCAGCCTCTACGTTTAGGTTTTAATGAAATGTGTTGCAAGCACACCTCATGTTTTCATTATAAGGATATGGTTCTCTTACATTTGTTACAGTAGCAAGGAGTGATCATTTAAACTTAACCCTTCACAACTCTGTATAAACCCTATAATTTTGTTGTAACAAACAGAAAAGATGCCCTGGTGACAAATGAAATGTCCGATTAATCAAGTAATTGAAAGCCTAAACAGATGTGCCCTGGGCTACCTCTGTTCTTTTCTTTACTAGAGGTGTGTGTTACTAGCCTGGTAAACCAGCCCCTTGTACTGCACTGCATTGCGTACAGAGGGTCTGGCTGTGCTTCCATTGACATGGAGTCTACATCTCCAGGAAGAAAACGTTTCTCAGTGCAGCACAGTCAGACCCTCTGTACAAAATTAAGTATAGGTGAGCAGGATGGTGTGTTAGAACATGGCTATAACCTGATCTGGCGTTGCAGGGCTTATGGGGCGAGAGCGCTCAGACTCCGGAGGCTCCGGCTCCGACCCGTTTGACCGGCAGCAGCAGCAGCAGCACGGGGGACCCCCTCACCCGCATCGCGGGACGCCCCCTATGGATCCGAAGCTGGCCTGGGGGCCGGAGGTGTTCCCTGGTGGAGGAGGAGGGGAGGGCAGGCCGCTTAGCTCCCCCCTCAGGCAGAAGCAGGCTCTGGAGGAGGAGGACATGGGCAAAGGGCCAAGGTAAGAGTCGCCAGGATCTCTCCTCTCAAGCATACCTGATGAAGCCCTTGTAGGGTACTTAGCTGACATCTGCCATTTGCTTGTATTAAATTACCATCTTTAATCCTGGGCTAGATTAGATGGATGCTGTTCATGATCATTTGATCTTTGAAATGGTTTAAATACAAACATGATCTCCAGAATATTACAGTGATTCTCCCAATATGTGTTACTGTGTAATTCTATTCCTACTGATTGTTTTGTTTAGATAAATATGACAAGTGTTGTAGTAAACGTGATTTTCCCCTCACCACCTCTTACAGGAGTGACACTCCTCCAGTTCGTGGGCGGGATGGTGGAGCAGGTCCCATACAGCAGTCTGGGGTTTCCCCCAACTCCCCCTCTGGCTCCTCCAATCAGACACCGCCACCCTTGGGCTCCCAGGTGCCCCACCACCAGCCCTTCATTGGCGGCCGGGGAAACTACGGCGGCTTCCCCGACGGTGGATCCCGAATGGCTGCCCATCAGCAGCAGCAGCAGCAGAAGGGTAGCGGTGGGGGCTCCCTGCACGGCTTTGGCCACCAGGACGAGGGGCCCCGGGCGGGTCAGCAGCAGGGTCAGATATGGGGGGCTCCACACCCCCACTACGACCGCAACGGCCGGGCGGACCTCTCCCCCATGGAGAACAGCGGCCACATGCAGCAGCAGCAGCACCACCACCACCACCACCCCGGGCACCACCCTCACTTCTCCCTCTACCCCCACAAACAGGAGAATGGGCGTGGTGAGCGCGAGCGCGGCGGAGACCCCAAGAAGAGCGACCCGTCGCCTCCGCTCCACCAGCCTTCCCTCTCCTCCTCGTGCTCCTCCTCCTCCTCGTCCTCCTCTGCCAGGGAGCAGCCTCCGCAACCGCAGCAGGCCCCGCAGCAAGAGCACGACGGCACGGTCGGACACGTGGCCGGAGGAGGCAGGAAGGGGGAGAAGATGGCCCCCAACGCTCATCTCTCTCAGTCCCAGCATGCTCAGCAGCAGCAGCAGCACCCCAAAGCTGGCCAGCGTGGGCGGGATCACAAGACGGAGACGCAGTGGGGCCCACGGCCAGGAAGCGGCGCCCCTGGTGGCGGTCCCTCACACGGCAGAAAAGGAACCACTGGACCGGGTGCCAGCACGGGAGGGGACGACTCTGCAAACTCTTCAGTCGACAACAAGTCATCCACACAGCCAGGGGGCGGCAGCCTCAACAAGAGAGCCGGCCCGATCAAGAGGCCAGTACTGAAGGAGATCAAGAGGGAGGGCGGAGAAGGAGAAGGTGGAGAGAAGAGTGCAGGAGGCGCAGGCAAAGAGAAGGAGCAAGATGGCGGCCCGTCTTCTGCAAAGCAGGACTCAGCCTCCCAGATGTCGGTCTCCGGCTCTGGCAAAGACGAGTCCGGGCCGGTCAACAAGGCGAGGAACGGAGGAAAAGAGCGAGCCATGGGAGGCAAGGGGTCCAAAGACGCCGACGGCTCGGCACCCTCCCAGAACAACTCTGCTCACCCCTCCAGAAGGGACCGCGAGCGCTCGCACGAAGGGGTCTGCGGCTCCAGGGGCAGCCGGGCGCCCCGTGCCCGCGGTGAGTTCTACGGCCGTGGCCGTGGGTATCGGGGCTCGTACTCGGGTGGCGGAGGGACCAGCAGAGGCAGAGCGGGCGGCAGGAGCAGCCGGGACTTCCGCGTGTCAGCCAACAGCGGCTACCACCAGGAGTACAACAAGAGCGATGGCTCCTCCGGCGGCGGCAGGCACGGGAGCTCGCAGCACAACCCGGCCCGCGCCCGCAACCGCAGCGAGACGCGCAGCGAAGGCTCGGAGTATGAGGAGATCCCCAAGCGGAGGAGGCAGCGAGGCTCGGAGACAGGCAGCGAAAGCGGCGTCAGCGAGCACTCGGACAAGGAGGAGCAGCCGCCACCGCAGCAGCGCAGGACCGGCGCCAAGAACGGCACCGGCCCAGAAACTGCCACCTCCAGCGGCCCGTCGTCCTCTGGCCCGCCTAGGGGCTCCCAGGCCCGTGTCTTCACCCCTCGAGGAGTGCCCTCCAGAAGGGGTCGTGGGGGAGGTGGTGCCGGAGGAGGCATGTATCGCAGCGGAGGTGGAGGAGGAGGCATGGGCGGCCCTCATCGCTCTGGCCCCGGCTCGGCCTCCTCTCACAGCTGGTCGGCAAAGCCCTCGACGGCCGTGCGCAAGCAGCAGGCCTCCACCAATCCCCTGCCCCCAAAGGACTCCGGCCGCCCCGCCGGGGGGGACAAGAAGGAGAAAGCTGGCGGTGAGATCCAGGCTCCGAGCCAGGCCGCCAACCCTCAGTCAGGACCACCTTCGACAGCAGCAGCACCCCCTCCGCAGAGCTCTGCTGAGAACGGAGGCGTCGTGGGTCAGCCACCCTCTGCCAACCCCACGCCCAACTCCACGGGAGGGCCGCCCCAGGCGCTCCCAGGCCAGGAGGGACGGTCGTTCCCGCCACGGAGCTTCGAGAGGCCCCCTCGGCGCAGACGGCACGGACGCTCGCAGCATCAGCAGGACAAGCCGCCCCGTTTCCGCCGGCTCAAGCAGGAGCGCGAGAACGCCGCACGCATCAACGGCAGCGGCCCGCAACACAGCTCCTCTTCGCCTGCCGAGACGGACGGCACAGGCAACCCCAACGCAGCCCTTCCCATCGCCAACCACAACAACTCCACGCCAAGCAACACCACCACCAACAGCAGCGGCGGCCACGTCGGGGGTGGAGGTGGCAGCCTGAACTTAAACAGCCACCACCACCATCACTACAACCAGAGCAACGCGTCTCAGAGCCACCCCCAGCACCGGCACAACCACAATCCGGCCGGGGGCGCCAAGTCCCCCGACGTCTCCAACCAGAACTCTGACCACGCCAACGAGGAGTGGGAGACCGCCTCCGAGAGCAGTGACTTCACCGAGTTCCGTGAGAGAGAGGGAGGAGGTGGTGGCAGCATTGGCGGCGGCAAGTCCTACTCCTCACACCACCATCACCACCCCCACCACCAGCACCACCACCCGTCAGGGCGCAGCGGCGGAGGGGGCGGCGAGCGCGACCTGTCTGCCAAAGAGTCAGCCGGGAACAAGAGAAGCTTCTCCAGCCAGCGGCCCGGCATGGATCGGCAGAACCGACGGGTCGGAGCTGGTGGCGGCGGCGGCGGCGGAGGAGGAGGAAGAGGCCCCAGGGGCCCACCGGGCGGGGGAGGTGGAGGAGGGGGAGGGATGGGAGGAGGGGCCGGCAACGGGGGCCCCAATCGCGGCGAGAAGCGTGGCAACTGGCCCTCTCCTAAAAACAGGAAGTAATTTTTTTTTTTTTTTGTCTTTGGTTTGTGTTTTGTTTTTGAGAATTTTTTTGGAAACATTTCAAACACATCCTGTGTCTCACCTCAGTGTCCACGTTTCTTTATCTTCTCTCCATCAAACTTGTTTTTGTTTTGTTTTGTTTTGTTTTTTATTCTTAACCCTAACATTGCTAGCACATTATTGTACAATATACAGTGACGGAGACCGTGTACGCATTTATTTTTGCCTCTCCCCTTTCTCTCTCTCTCCCTCTCTCTCTCTCTCTTTTGCTTTCTGTCTTATAGCTGACTCCCAACCCCTTTTGTAAGCCCAGGCTCCGTTCACTCCCCCGCCCCATCCCTTTCTAGCCTGTCTCCTTATTAGACTTTACAGACACTTCATTTTAAAACTCAAGCATCTGTTGACTGAAGCTAAAAAAAAATGTTCAAAAGGAGATCCACAGTTGCACGTTTGCATTTACAAGCACAAGATTGCATTGACCCTGACCCAGTGAGAGTGCAGAGTACTCGGAGGCGGCTGGAAGAGGCTTGGCTCCGATGCTCATAGACAGGGCCAAAGTCCATGATGTACTTTTGTATTGTTACCGTAATGGGGGGTGGACTGAGGTGGTCATACTGGCTGGGGCGGGGGCAGACCAGCTGATTTTTTTCTTTACAAGAGTGGTTAGGAAGCGGAGGTTACTGTTTTATTGCGAACAATTGTATATTTTGTTTATCTCTCCTCATGTTGTGGGTTATCCCTCCTTCCCCCTTCTCTTCCCGTGTTCATTGTTCAGTTTCTTTTTCACCCTTAAAAGAGTGAGGGCTGTGTACTTATTTCTCCTCTTTTTCTGCAAGGCAGATCATTAATTAAAAAATACCTTTTATACAACCCGGCCCTTCCTCGCCGTTATTTTTTCTTTTTGTTTTTTGGGTCTTTCAAACAAATGCATCATTACTTACTGTGACTAGCAAACCCCACACAAACCTACTGCTCTCTCCCCACTCACACTGATTCTGTCTGATGTCAACGCCCTTGCTGCTCTCTCTGACATATATATGGTGTGGTTTCTCTTTTTAAGAATTGGAGGCGACTCCTCCAGGGTTTTGAATGATGAAGGCAGTTTTTTTCCCCTAATTTTGTTTCATGTTTTCCAGCTTCAGTGTAGCATTCTAGTTTTTTTGACACAAAAGTTTGACTATACTTTAAAAAAGGAATTGCCCTGAAACGTTGGCATGCATAAGGTGACTGAATTGATGGCTTATAAGGCTTTAAGGGTTTCTAAAGACTCTTTTTCCTAGGCTGTAATTTTTTCCTTTGACTCTCTTGAAATCATTCGTTTTGTCTCATCTTAGAAGAATGAGGCTCAAGTATTCATGTCTATGTTCTTACATACATTATTTGTTATCCATAACAGCAGAATAGTAAGCACTCCTAGAATGAAGTGAACTGTTAAGGTGTTTCCTTCCATGCATGCCCTCACAATGTTGGCTAGCGTACAGCAGGTGTTGCAGCCCTTTCTCAAGGGTGGGAGAACTGCAGGCCACTGTTGCTGTAATGTGTTCTGCCATTGTGTACATATAGGAGAAGGCTCTCTGCTTGGCTGCTGTGGCTCCTGCCATTGGTGTCGACAGAGTGTACCAACCACTCTGTTTATATAAACCTTCCTTTCCAAGTGTTTTATATTCCATGTTCTCAACTTCATGGGCCTGCCGTTACTTTTCCGCTAATGCAGGAGATATATATTTATATATATCCTCAAAGCTGACCCCTTCTTTCTTTTTGATAAAGTTTGCTTTTTTCCTTTAAGTGTTACAGAGCTGTTGAAGGGACGTTGATGAAATCCACATGTTGACAAAACACTGATGTACACGAACACATTCACTCCGCCTTAGGGTGTATCCTAGAGGACTTCCAAAAACCTAAAAGGGCATCCTAAACAATTTAAGAATCCTTCGTTTTCTTTGTTATTCAAAAATTGTACCAATATCTCACTGCTGTAAGTTGGGGTTTGTCTGTTTACTGGAGCTTCTGTGACGTCAAGTAGGGTTTACGAATGAGTGTGCACATGGGCAGTTTCCTCAAGCGTGTGTGTGACGTTTCCCCTCGTCAAAGGCAGAGGTTGTATGCACACGTCCAATCTGTTCTTACGTTTCTGCCATAATAGGATGCAATTGTACCACTCATCTTACATACATTCACGTATATATACATTGAAGTGTGTGTATATGTTTATCCAAATGAAGTACTTGCCGTGGGAAAACTAAGCCAATCGTGAGGATTCCCCCCTCCATTTTAATAGTTTGAAGAGAAAATAAAGAGGGTATCTATTTTTCTTTTTAAACACTGTTTTACCATGCATGAACACATCTATGGATGCAGCTTATGGAACCTGTCATACATTGGTAGCCATATTACTTGGGGAGGGCTCTTAACAGATTCTTTCATCCCTCGTTACCTTTTATCTATTGACGTGGTCATATTGTATGTACCCATGTTTAAATAAAAAAGTAAAATAAATATATATTCATTGAAATACTCAAAGATTGTACTATATTTCCAGCATTACCAAGGTACCCTGGAGTGATTGAAACTGTTAGGCTATAACTGGTTTATTATTGGAACCGTAATATACACACATGTATGTATATTGGTATGTATCTAAGTTTGTCTACCCCAACTTACATTCCCACAAACAAATGTTGCCATTTTTTAAGTTCAAGGGAGCAATGTACAAGCAGAGAAGTGTCTTATTATAATAAAAGTATACAGAGAAAAAAGTTAATAAATTTTTGTTTTACTGGAAGATTGGTCTGCTTTATTTCTGTGGGCTGTGGGTAGTCTTAAAAATCATATAATTCATTATTAATTAAGGCTACAAAAGATGCAAGCTATTAGTTCTATGGAGTCGATGTCTTGTACTGCCAGTATTCTGTTTCTGCGTGAAGAGCCTTTATTAAGATTGCACAATGCACATAGTAAATAGTTCCTTTGTATTGACAACATCTGTGCAATGAAAATGAGTGTATGGCCATTAGGAGTGGGACGATATACGATTTTCTGGTCCATCGCTAAGAAAACATGCTAGATTCATTGATAAGAGCAAATTGATATTATTGCGATAATCATTAGGACTGGGTTAAAAAACGGTTTATCAATAGGCCTACCTTCAAAAAATTGAAAGATCGATACTTTAATAATAGGTCTCTTTCGTATGCTGGCGTCATTATGTATTGTATTATGTATAGGCTGGCTAAAAGTTGCATAGCAGAGATTTATTCTCCACTCAGTCACTTTATAAACAAGCAAAACACTGATACTAAGAAATAAAATTTATAGATATTGTATTGAATCGCATCGGATCAAGGCAGTGATGGTATCAATGGTATGGTATGACCTTGTGTATTGGAATCATATTGATTCAAGAAGTCTATATAGATACCCAGCCCTAATAATCATTAATTGTGGTAATTGACAGTATCCTCATATGAGGGATACCTGGTGAAATACAATCATGTTTATTCTCATCTGCCTGCGATTTTAAAACAATGTTATTTTCACTTAGGTCATGCATTTCACAAAAATCCCAACAAGATGGTCTGTAAAGTGACGAGTATGTTTCAATTTTGTAGTTGTAAGTATATGTTGATTATTATTGTGCGATTATAATATATAGGGCCTATTTAATTGGAATTGTTTTGGTAAGGTTAATCATGACATGCAATTTTAATATCTCAGCCATCAGACTCCTGAACTCTGTTAAACTGATCGTAATGGTCTACCTGTTTATTTGTTTGTTTATGTAGTTATTTTATTTTATTTTTCTTTCTACTTGGACTGAGCTACCTTAACAACAATTACCGCCAACTTTTTCGTGGAAATAAAGCGTTATCTGTCTGTCTGTGTGTCTGTCTGTGCCATTGACCGTATGCCTACTGACCACATTCAACCGTAATTGTGCTGTTTAGAACTACAACTCCCACAGATTTCTTTGCGCGACTATCACGGCTCATGTTATGTGCGTCATCCCGTTGCTAAAGGCGTAAATCGCCCATCACTTTTACTAGCTTGTTACAGCAAACGGATACCGGGGGAACCGGGAGGTAGGAAATTGATTAATTATCTTAATGGAATTGTCTTGGTTTTTATAGTTAATGTTAAAATAAATGGTAACTAACCAGTTAAGACTATTAGCGGTATAGGAAAATCGAGGGATATAGCGGACAAATATATTGCGGCCTACTTCACACTGTGCGCCATATTGAATATTTAGCTATCCTGCTAACCCCGTAGAGCAGGTTGGGTGTATAAAAATCGAACATATCGTTGTGAAGTACGTATGTGATATACTGTAGTAAATAATTCATATTTCATCGTTTTGTTTTGGATGCCATGTAATTGGCATTTATTGGTCTGAACATGTATCCACCATAGGTAGCTAATAGCTAAAGGTTTTCGCAATAGTCATGGATGCTAATTTAGCGGTGTCTATAACTAAGATTGTTTGCCATAATCAAATGTTCTATCGCTAAGATGGCAATTTCAGTTTGTGTATATACCGATAAGTCAATTTAGTCTTCCGTCTGTGCCATTTAAAAACATTTAATTGTGAGCGGTTTGGGTGAATACAAATGGCTGCTAATCCCCCTTTCGTAGGGAATGTGTAGTTAGCTACCGATAGTGTGTGTCTGGTATTGGTGTTTGTCGGTGTGCATTCACTTTAAGTTGCCTCTCTTGTTCTTTATCAGTTTTCCAAAATGAGCAGTTCAGAGGAAGTATCATGGATCTCCTGGTTCTGTGGACTACGGGGAAACGAGTTCTTTTGTGAAGTAAGTGTTGACAAAGGCCTTTTAAAACGTCTTCCGTATTGGGCATAGCAGTAACGTTAACGGCCAATGGATGCGGATATTATGGCACAGCCACAGTAGAGTGCTTTTATCTTCGCATTTGTAAATACGACCCCTGACATTTTAGAAACATGTTGAGATTCACTCATTTCTGATGTGCTTATCACACATTTCGTTCGGTAGTTACATTTGTTCTTCGAGGTGGTGGTTTCTCAATGGCTTTCCCCCCCATCACACAGGTTGATGAAGACTACATTCAGGATAAATTCAACTTGACAGGGCTCAATGAACAGGTTCCACATTATAGGCAGGCACTTGATATGATTTTGGACCTGGAGCCAGGTAGGTACAAGAAGTGGTTTAATATGGTGGTGATTTCATGTGCATTTTCAGACAAGACTAAGCCTGCATGTTTGTCCTCTCAGTTTGTCTTGTTAGATTTGTGTAGCTCTCCTTCTGTATGATGTATGAGCTAAACACATACAGTGTGGCTCAGCAAAATGTACAGCATAAGAATATTCCATAAGATGGTCCTCAGCTTATAACATTTAACGGGTAAAATCCTTTTTAACTGTTTGGTCCTGTTGCAGATGAGGAGCTGGAGGACAATCCTAACCAGAGTGACCTGATTGAGCAGGCAGCTGAGATGCTGTACGGGCTGATCCATGCCCGCTACATCCTCACCAACCGTGGCATTGCCCAGATGGTAGGGCATTGTCTATTCTGCTTCACTAGTAGTCCTTTCCCCTCCTCATTTCTACTCTGTACCAGGGCTGGAAATTAACTTTGCAAAATGTGAACTTTTACCAGCCACTGACAAATAAATGGTAAGATTCACCAGCCACTCAGCATTAAATTATTATTTTAACCCTGAACTCTATCAGCCCCTTTCATATTTTACCAGTGTTTGGCTGGTGGCTGGCACCTATTTCCATCCCTGCTCTGTACCCTATGCTTTAACCTCCATTGACTTATTATTGCTCACAATCTGTCCTATGCTTCCTCAATGCCTCTGTGTGACAATGCACTTAAACAATGTGTAATGGAAGCTGACCCCTCACATTGTTGTTGTTTTTCTCCCTATGTTTGTGCTCACAGCTGGAGAAATACCAACAGGGAGACTTTGGCTATTGCCCCAGAGTTTACTGTGAGAATCAGCCGATGCTGCCCATTGGTAAGTCAGTGTGACTGTCAGATCTTAGTTTGTGACACACGGCTTTGTTGTCTACGACTAAATTGAAACAAATATGCACATTTCTGTCAATACTGTATTTGTATGAACATTGTGATGGGTTTGCAACCCTTTTGGTAGATGAAGTGTAGGGATTTCTTGAAGGCACATTTTTCAGACTTCCTGTAGCATTCCTGGGGATTACTTCAATTAATATCTCATTTGGAGAAACGCTAAAGGTGTTTTGGCTTATTTCAGGCACAAAGTACTGTCAGTGAGGCGCACGTGTGTGTGTACATGCCTGTGCATATGCTTACGTGCTCTGAATGATCGCTTGTCCATGCAGGCCTTTCTGACATCCCTGGAGAGGCCATGGTGAAGCTCTACTGTCCCAAGTGCATGGATGTGTACACACCCAAGTCCTCCCGGCACCACCACACGGATGGGGCCTACTTCGGCACCGGCTTCCCCCACATGCTGTTTATGGTGCACCCCGAGTACCGGCCCAAGAGACCCGCCAACCAGTTTGTGCCCAGGTTAGCACAGGTGTTTGTGTCTGTGCTTGTGTGTGTCTGCACATTAAATCTCTGTGTGTGCTTTCCATTTTAAAATGTCAGTGCGTCTGTAGACATGTACTTCCAAGAGGACTTAAGCATTGCAGTACTAAATGCCCTTCCCAGTGAATATCTGTGTCTGTAGCACCTTGTGAGCAGACTGTAGGTGGGTTTCCGTCCCATGTTTTAATGCACATTTTTTTTCTATGTGATTTTTTTCAATACCGGGTGGAAAGCCAAGTAATGCATATCAACTTTCCCAATGCACAAAGAAATTTGATTAGCTAAAGGGAGGTGTTTTAACTTAACTTGGCGCTTAACATTGATGGAAACAGTTATTGGAATAATTTGCAACATTATGTATATGTTCAGAGTTGGACTGTAGGCTATAGACTTTTGCTTTTGACACATCCTGTTGCATGTGCGCCAGCGCACTCAGTTTGTTTTGAGTCATTTATTTCTTTATTTCTTTCTTTCTTTCTTTCTTTCTTTCTTTCTTTCTTTATTTATTTATTTATTTATTTATTTATTTATTTATTTATTTATTTATTTATTTATTTATTTATTTATTTATTTATTTATTTATTGCCAGAAATGCGCTTTTGGTTGGACCCTACCCTGTAACCTCTGTGAAATGGGCTGCATGTGCCTAAAGAAGTTAACTAACTTCACTAAACCTCTCATAGCATCTACCTAGCCTACTGCTGCTGGGGGAAGAATGGGAACATGAGTTCCACCCAGTGTACCCAACACCTGGGAAACCTGTGCACAGTTGTTGCGGTCAGCAATCTCTTGCGCATCGCCAGCATTGTGTAACTAAACATGTTTGGCTTGCTCACAGATGGCAAAGCATACTGCGTACACACACCTGTGATCTGTAGTCTTGCTTATGCCAGACGTTTGTCCTACAACACGGTTGTGCATGTTCCATGAACAGGCTTTCTGTAGCAAACACTTGGAGCCACAGCATCGCTAATGCACATTTTGAATCTAAACACACCTTGTGACAGCTGACTTCTAGTTCCAGTCGGGTTGTACCAAGAAGGAGGTTTTAGTCACTAACACTGACTTTGACTGAGGTATTCTGAGTGTGTGAACTTGGAGCAAGAGGTGAAGAGAGAAACCTCTTAATAGCGGAGCTGTATGGCTTTGATTTGCTAGGAAGCCATGAAGCCATGAGACTATTTTTTTTAGAGGTAAACCACTTAGCCTGAGTTAACTTACCGGGGTTAGTCTCTGAGCCACCTACTTGGAATAACTCCCAGCAGTTGTGTAGCTATTTATTTCTACAGAAAAATGATCAGAAATGGAGCAACCTAACCAGGAGTAAGAACTGTTTAGTGTGCGCTGAGGGTAGCAGGAGCATACTTGAGACATCCTGCTATTGGTTAAGATCACGTTTCTTTTTTTCTGGGAGAATTTAGTGCTCTAGGTTTAGGTGGCTGTTTCAAACATTGTACATATAAAAATACTAGGGCTGTCAGTTAATTAAAGGTAGCTGTTAATTACAGGCCTTGTGATTACTGAACAGTGTTTAATTGGCTACATTAGTTTTTTAGATGCATTTGTATATCTATCAGTGTAGCATTCCTGTGAATGACAAGGTGAACATGCCTTGGGAATGTGATCAGCATCCATTAATGGCTGATAGCATTGTTTTGGTAAACTTTGTTAAAGAAATACATTGTACATTACACAATTTTTTTAATCATGTGAGGTGTGGGCACTGTGGAGTGGTTTCACTCTCACTTAAACATGAGATGGAGCATTATAACTGCAGTGTACATTTTAATTTTTAATCCCATAATTCCTTAGTCAAAATATAACATACTATTTTACCAACCCTGTTCAAACACTACTAACACTAAACCTTTGACTTGACCTGTATCTGTTGTGCTCCACCCCCAGGCTCTATGGCTTCAAGATCCATCCCATGGCCTACCAGCTGCAGCTGCAGGCTGCCTCCAGCTTCAAGAGTCCCGTCAAAGCCATCCGCTAGGAGCCCTGGAGGAGACGGAGAGAGAGAGGGAGGGATGATGGAGGAGGAGGAGGAGGAGAAGAGAGGGCGACTAGGGGATGGGAGGGTGGGTTATGATAAGTGAAGGAGAGAAAGGGTGATGTACCTCAGATACCACACAACACACACCCACCCACCACTGCTGAGGCAGATGCGATGTTTTATTTTTTATTTTTTTTTTGATTTAGTGACCTTGAGAGAAGAAATGAAAATTATAAAGAGTGTGTTCTATATATAAAAAGGATGGACGGCTTAAAAAAAAATGAAAATCAAGTTCTCTTCTCTGTCACATGCACACATGCTCATACATGTACAAACACACACACACACACATTCAAAATGTGAGGAGGGGAGAGAATATCCCACTGTTGTGAACATTTGCTTGTGTTTGTGATTATTGTCAACGTCTTCAGTTTTAGACCAGGTTGTTACATTTTAAGCTCAAACTTGAACTCCGGTAGTGTTTTAAATATGGTTTCCTACTTTGTCTTTTTTGCCCAATTCCCCTTTTCTGTAATGTGGCACACAGAAGAGTTTGAGCTGGATTGTGGTCTGCAGCTGTCCCCATCTTCTCCACGGCCAAAGCAGGCAGAGGCAGCAGGTTGCTGGTTGAGATCAGCTGGTACTCTGGGTGACGTACAGGTCTGTCTCGTGCCCCTCTCGTCACTATTTTTCAAGTCAGAACACAGATGCATTCTGGGTCTGCTCTCTTAGCTGCTTGATGTCCCTTTGATTTTTATGCAGATCACTTCTCAACCGCCCAGTCTAACTTGCCTTAAACGCAGTCAGCTGAAGCCCTCGGGTCAATCCCATCCTCTTTACCCCTTTCTCACAAGCAAACACACACACAGAAGCGACACGGCGCGCACAAGCACTGACATATATTGGTGGTTCCTCAGCCTCCGGTAGAGTATTTTATGTGAGATACGTAACAGGACATGCCTCCCACGATGCCATTTTGTGTTCTCATATCTTTTTTTTTTTTCTTCCTTCCTCCCTCAGTGTGCAACAGATGTTATTTGTGTGGTAGACAGACCTACCCAGCTCTCTGAGTGTTTTGAAAGAATTACGCAGGATGGATGGATGAGGTGGACTGTAATTATTGTTAGTTTTAACTTTTATTTTTTCCTTTGGTCGCTGATTGTTTCTTTGCAGTTGTCAAAGAGGAACCAGGGTTCAAATTTCACAATAAACATTTTTTTTCTTAATATGTTTGACATGTAAAAGCTTGTTTGTACAGTTTTTGGTGCTGAAAGCTTACCCAATGCAAGTGAAAAATGACACTTTTCCCTGAAAAGTCACCATCATTTTGACAAACCAAAATTGTTTCATGTAGATGTTAATGTTCTAAATCAGCAGCAGTGTATAACACTAAATCTACCTTTCAGCCAGTTACCAACATCAGTTATGTTATGCACCTGCTGCTTGACATTTCTCACACATTCATGCGCACATGCTGTTTGCTTTTTCACTTCGTCGCATCCAGTCCTTCTGATAGAGAGCAGTTAGAGCCGAGAGCGATCACCAGTGCTTTGGCTGAGGGAAGAACCTGTATTGTCCACTGACAGTTTTTTGTGATGTAAATTTACATATCTTGGTTAGTAGTTAAGGGAATTTACCCTGAACAGGATTTTTTTTTAATTGTGGGAATCTTTCTGGGGGTAAATCCTGTGTATATCATGTGTATATCATGGATTTTCCCCTCTAAAGTTGTCCCTACTACTGTAGTAATAACACGGCAAGGTAGCTTTCTTACAAAATTGGTTAGTTTGTCTCTGCATCAGTTAGACGACACCGTGGGAGGTGGACCATAACCCAAGGGTGTTTGGTTTATGTAATAGGCCCTTTTAAAGCTACAAAATATCCTGACCTACTACGCCAACATACAATATGGTAAGGGAAACATGAAAATCTGCCAACTAAATCATTACCCAGCTCTTTCTTTACCAGTATGTTTGTGAAGGGGTGTAATTGCATGTGTAAAATGTTGAAGTTTGACTACTGTGGGAAACACCAAAAAAAAAAAAAAGGATACCAATAATTGTTGAAAAAAACTAATTTTTAAACATTTTTCCTTAAGTAACTTGAGAAGTCAAATCATGGTTTTTCCATGATTCTGAATTGATTATTCGCATTGATACTTAACCAATAGCATTGTGGGGAAAAAAATCAATTTATAAATATACCTCACCCCGACACACACACATTTTTTAACATTGACAAGTTCTGGCAGCTGGTATGAAATGAAGGTACAACAATTTAGTAATTCAGTACAATTTAAGAAAGGAATGTACAGACATAATTGTATGGACAGCAAATTGTATAATGCAATCTATTCTCTTTAGGCCAACCCACACAACCTTTTTGTTTAGGTTTGAAATCAGTCAGGGCTCAGATAAGTCATCAGTGACCTCCAGATATTATAATCTTAAAAGGTTCCTCTTAAATAAAAATGAAGGGCTTCAAGTGACATGAATTCCAATACACCAGTTATCCACTGTCAAGTGGTAGGGATTCTTCTGGTAGCCACTTTAACAAAGCACATCTAGCACAGAAAAGCAATATCTGGTGGGTGATCTATACCCAGGATACAAAATAAAGGAGAGATGTTTAGTGTTTGTCCTACTTAATTTATTAAATATATAATCCCAACATTTGCAAATGTGTTCACAATCTAATAAACAGAAAATGTATGAGCCTTTCTCATTGTTGCACTTATTACAGAACTTCTAAATTTGTAAATTCTAAATAGTCTCTGGGTGGAATGGTGTATTATGGATGCGATAGGCATGAGATAGGCCAAAAATCAATTCAGTCAAATCAATTGGACAAAAATACTACATGAAACAAGTAATATCCCAAATAATATCATGACACTAACAGTTTTGGCCACTAGATGGAAGTGGTGATGGCTTATAGGTCATGTAAAAGAGGTTGTGTTCGTCAGCCATGCCAGGTGCTCTTGATGTTTGTGTGTCTACCTCATTTTTGTTATTAAGCCCTTGCTGCCACCGTGTGTTTTGTGTTACTATCTCAGCGGTTTCATGTGGGTGTGGGTGTGTTTTTAGTGTACGTATTTGGGAGTGCGTGACTAATCATAGCGTGCCTCCTTCGGGAACGCCAACTACAGTGGATGTTTTTCAGACTATTTTAATGACAGACTGTGGGCTACATGTCACATGCTCTCCAGAATACAGACGTATTCAAGGATTTCCACCTCCTTGAAACACTGGAGGTTTCCTGTTATTTTCCTCCAGCTCATAAAGATTTCATTTTTCTGCTTCTGTATGTAAGAACAGGATCCCAAAGTCTCTGTTGTTCTTGGGTAGGCCCAGCCAATGTTATCTTGTTTCCGTGATCCTTTGACAATAGGCCTCGCTACTCCATAAAAGCATATTGCTTAACTCTTTGTCTCTTCTTCCCCATACTAATTACAACCATTTTAAATTGAATTAATTTTAAGTTAACTAATGTTAAGTTTTTTCAGTCACTTCACCCCTTAGTCACTCAACTAAGCAGTCCACTGATTGATTTATCAATCCGTTTTTTACTTACTCGTTCAATCGTTCATTCACTGACACATTTACTTACTCAGTCACCATCCACCTCCCTTCAGTTCCGTCTCTCGTTCAGTCACACACACACACACACACACACACACAGTCTCCCATTTCTGGCTTTTTATTGTCACTGTGGTGGCACCCTGGTTCAGATGACCTAATCTGATCTTTTCCTCTGGCTGTGAGTGCTGCATAGGGCAGGTTCAGGACAAAGGGACTCCTACTCCACGGTGAACAATATTCCCCGTATTTGCATCCTGTCATAGGGGGGATAGAATGACAACAGTGTTTGGGGTGAAGTGTTTGTGTTGGTGGGTGTGAAAAAGACAAAAGAGACAAAAGAAAAAAGGGAGGGAAAATTTACGATTTGTGTGTGTGTGTGTGTGTTTGTGTTTGCATTGGCATATGTGTTCATTTGCCTGTGTGTGTCTCACCTGTGTAAATGTGTATACATGTGTGTGTGTCTAGGATAAGCTTTGGTTTTGCATTTATATTATAGGGTACATAATAAATCATAGTCTATATTTAACCAAGTTAGTGTTTTAGAACATCAACTTCTCAGTCCTTAACGTTTTGTCAGATAGAGGACATACTGACCTGACAGATAAACACCTCACATAATATTATGTACTTACACTGTACCATTGGGTAAGAGTTAGGGTTGGTGTTAGCTATGTACAGTGTAACTACATAATATTGCATATTTTGACATGTAGGTACACTAAAAAAAGGAACAGCAAAAATAAAGTGTTACCTCATATCTTTATTCACCTCAAATGTGACTCTGACTCAACCACACATGGCTCTCTACCTCTCAAAAACCATGTGTGATTAGAAGCTAACAGGCTGAAGTTGCCTACAGTAATGTGATGATGAATACAACATGGCGCTTGTGATATGCAGATGGACAGACAGAAAGTAACAGAAAGAAAGACTTCAGAGGAAATACTTAACATTCCTTGCTACTCAGAACTTATTACTTGCTACTTAGTTCAATTAACAGCCTTTCTTAAATGCTGGCTACATACCTACCTACCGACATACCTAGTATGTCTTCATTAGGGCATGCCAAACAACCACAGGTGCGCTATTGGAACATCAGGAATATATTAAAGGTTACATAACTTTGAGTAGCCTTGTTGTGTTGAGACGTGAATGCTCAGGGCTCTTAAGTCTCACAGACTTACGGTGAGACACATGCCATTGGCAGACCTCACGCAGTCTCATAGTCTCATTTCACACACCGGCCTACCTCAAACAGCCTCGCACCACATAATGCCTTTTGTAGTATAGTTATGAAAGGCGAGCTACGGGGGCGGGAAGTCAGTTAGGCAACTACCAGGCAAGCAAGCACGTGATGTAAAGAGGGTTCCGAAATAAAGGAAACTAAAAGAAGACAACATGTTTCGTTATTGACCAACACTACACCTTTCCTCGCCCTACATTTTTTGTTTGTCTCCTCCCATCCCATGTAGCCTTAATTTAGTTATTAAATAGGCTTAGAGTTGGTCTGAAGTTTTCTTTTTGTGTGCTAGATGCAGCCAGAGAGCTTCATAGCGTAGAAGTCCTCAGAATTTCAGGTAGTTCATTCTATCTGTACACATAGTACTGGGTGATTTCACCACTGACCTACCTGTGGCTGGCTGAAAGGTTGAGCCAATTAAACGTACCAGGCATTGTGAATGGTTGGAGCAAATATGTGATATGGCATTTTACTTTCTAAATCCAGATTTCCCACATAGTCCACGTAGTCTAGTTTACTGCATAGTCTAGTGTAGTTATGAGCACACATGTACTGTATAGCGTGCATGCACACCACACCATGTGACTGTTTTTCTCTTGTCCCAATCAAAGTCATTTTGTTGCTATGTTTACAGACAAATAAGAAGAATTAAGTTTGCAAATCAAGCATGTGTAAAATGTGATTCATAGACAGATAGGGGAGTCTTTGTCATAAGTTTAACATATCTTTGCCAGAACACAATGAAGGTCATATAAGTACAAGATGTGTAATGCAGAGAGAAAAAAGGTGACTACATGTACTTAATATCACAAATATGTCTGTGCGAGGGATTTTTGTTTTTCTATCCTTTCCCAGCAAAAGTGATTTTAGTGTCACACATAAACACAGTTGACTAAGCGTCTATTTTGATAGAGAAATGTAAGCCAAAAAAGGTCACAGAAGAGGTCATTGTAACCTGTCATAAGACTGACATAGCCCTTCCATGAACAAACCATAGCAGATTAACCTAGTAACATTTTAGTCACAAACACTATTGTATTTAAGTCACTAAAATTTAACTGTAATAAAACTGTAATGGCATGGTAACCTTGGACACCACACCACAACATTTCATGACACTGTGCTATGTCTTGAGTGGTGGAAAGGGAAAAGTGTTCAATTAAATTTCAGCTCCCAAACTCATATACGGTACGTTTTGTATGTGAGATAAATGTATTCTCTTGAAAAAAGACAGCTACCGTTCTCTGAAGCAAATTAAGTGTTGAAATAAATTTCAGTTCCCAAATAAATACACGTGTTCTTTGGAAGATAAATGTGTAAAACATAGATGTGAGGTATTCAGGATGGACCTATACAAATGTCCATTACATTACATTACACTTAGCTGACACTCTTATCCAGAGCACCTTTATTTGGGTACAGGGTTTCAGTTAGTCCCTGGAGCAATGTAGTGTTAGATGCCTTGCTCAAGGGCACTTCAGCCATGGATGGGGGTGCAGGAGAGCACTTGCTCCCTGGGGACACTAACAACCGACTGCGCCTAAATGAACTTTCCTTGTCTAGTGCCTCTGGTTTGCAAGGACTGTTGACCTATGTTCACATAACAGCCCGCATCAACAGGGCATTGCATAGTTCTAGCGCCTCTGGACTACAAAGACTGCTGACTAGGGCCTACAAGGGCTGTCTACCTGTGTTCACACAAGAGTCAGTTTGCTACTGTATTCATCTGCTCCGGTGCCACTAGACTGCAAGAAATGTTGTCCTGTGACGACCCTGCTAAACTGTAAATCACTTTGAGCTGCATCTTGTATGTATGAATTGTGCTATACAAGTAAAGTTTATTATCATTATTATTATCATTATTATTATTATTATTATAGTTGTTTACTTGGGACCCTCCAATCCCAAGACCAACTCTATAACCACTAGGCCACAGCAACGTCCAAATACACACATCCCTAGGCAAAATGATGAGGTTTGAATTAACAGACTTTGTCATTACACATGTGTTTATTACTTAAAAGGGTTCTCTTTAAGGGGGAATCCCCCCTGTAGTAATTAAAAAAATAAATTCCTGAGGTTTGTTGGTGAATCATTGCTTACTGTTGTGGGTGTAGTCCTTAGCAGCGGCATACAGTATTATGCATTTGTACTCCCTCTTTCTCTGTACTCGCCCTGCCTCTTCATCACTCTTTCCAAGGAGAGAGAGAGAGAGAGAGGTGGGGTATAAGGAATGAAAAGAGGTGTGTCTGTATGATTCAAATGTTCCGTCTCAGGGTACCGTCTCAGGCTAAGTGCTTTAATTCCCAAGCCTATCTTTTAAGTGGGCATGACTTAGCTCTTTCATCAGGAAATGTCTATGTATGGCATTGCACAGGCCCCTTTATCTATACTTATAAATAAATAATCTCATTTCACTCTTTTCATATTTACATTTTGGGCTGAGATGTTTGCCTGGTGTGTTAGCTTTGTTGACCAGTACTGTGTATTTACTGTGTGTTTAGTTTGGTGGTTTGGGTGCGTCTCTTGACAGAGCTGTTTTCTGGATCTAAAAAACAGAGGCATATGGACGTTTAGGCACGTCTGGGCTTGTATAAAAAAATCTCTCACGGATTTCTCACTGTCATGTGAAATGTCTCCTCAGCCAACGCCCTAGGGCAGCCTCTTCCTCTCTCTCTCCGTCTTTTTTTTCCCCCAGTTCCCCTTGTTCCATTTGACCATTTTCCACCGTTTTTGTGAGTATGTGTGTTTTCACCACTGTGTACCATTTCCTCATAGTCAAGCTCACCACAGTCAGCTCCTCGTTACTGACGGGGCAGTGACTCTGAACAGTTTTCCTCCATGACTTCCACTGTGTGTGTTTTGTTCTGTGCTCGTTTTCACATTGCTTCACACCCAGAGTTGCCATTTATGTCTTTACAAACGCTAACATTTTTATCTTTTAATCTTACCCTCTTTCTTTCACATGTTGCCCCTCTCTCTTGCCCCTTTTTGACCGAAAGAGTCATTAGAGAGACACTGTTTACCCCTCAACGCCTCAGTGACAGACAGCAGTGGTTGGGAAATGTGTCAGACAGTGTGAATGTTTAGGGACCAAACAAAGAGGCCATTTTGTAGGGCAGAAACAGCCTCCTCCTTATTTTGGGATTTAGGGCTGTGTGTGACTAAGGCATTTCATAACTGTTTCTCTCTCTCCCTCCCTCGCTGTCTCTCTGTACCCTGGAGACAGTGGCACGACCAGAGAGACAAACTCCCATGCACATTCTAACCCCACAACCATCAATGTTATCAGTCACCAACCAAACAACCTTACCCTTGCACTGTTGAGTAGTTTAACCACAGGCTTACGCTAAGCACACCCTAACACTTTATCTTTCCCAGGTACTGAAGAGGTCTGAAAAAAAATCAACACCTAGATGACTGTTAAATCTAAGCTTGAGTTATTTTTAAAGAGCTTTCTCCCCTTGCTGTTGATGCACCAGCCAGTGCTGAGAGCTCTGAATGCCGGTTGTGTCCATGGCTAACAAAGCGAACACAAACACGACGTCCATCTCATGATGACATTCCTTTGAATCAGTTGTAGGACAAGGCTTGCCTGCTTATTATATCTGTAATGGATTGGAGACAGCCTTTCTATTCCCGGTCCCAGGGTCTATTGAATTGATGGCCGTTACTATTTGTCTTCCAGGTATGGGTGATTGACACAAAAGGCTATGCGATACCATATGCTTCAAAATGTCAGATTCGGTCCCGGGGGAGAGGAGGAAGCTGTTCAAACACATTAGAGTGTTTAACAGGCTCTCAAATTACAAAGCCTAACCAGGCGTAAACTATCAAGCACCTCCCATGGAAAATTTCTGCGCAAAAGTGCTTAGAAATGTTTGGTCATGTTTGTAGTTTTTATTTCCTTTTTAATTATAATAGTTTCTTCCACTCAGACAGAATTACTCAGAGATATGGACCACCCATCAACAAGCAGGTGCCTTACAGTACATAGGATAGACCAAATACAGAGAAACGGTCGAAACACCTTAAACTACTTAAAATTGCTGAAAGATTGATCTGTGATTTTGCCTCTGCAATTTTTGCTCTCCTTTTTAATTGATAGAAATTTCCCCTGCGTTAGATTCTCATTTATCACTTCAAATGAATTAGCCAAAGTTTGAAAAAAACAACCATACCCAAAACATATATAGGCCTATGTATATAATATCTGAAGACAGCTTAAAAACAAACAAGTATATTTTGTGCTGTCTTCAGTGACATTCCAAAAAGGTCCAGAAAACTGAAATTAAATTTTTAAGCTGAATGTTACCGTTTTGGTTGGGAAGCTTTAGAGCAAAATATAGATTATGTTTTCTGATGTGTCAGTACAAGCTATATAAGTAGTTATTCTTGATGACTACATTTTTAGTGTACAAGCAGTGTACAATCTTGACTTGCTTGTCTATAATGAAAAAAGTATCCCAACTGCTTATGGATTTCCCTAAATGATGACTTAAGCAGGCCCAAGGATATGCTGTGGGCACTTGTGCGATGTACGTCAATAAGGTAAGTGTAGTTTCAGAATACCCATATGAGGCACTCATGCAAATCAGAGCAACACCGTGCGGAAATAATGCCTCAATACAAAGGCATTCAAGGGACAAACCACAACTTAAAGAGATCCAACAAAATAAGACAGAATCCCTAGAGTGTCTAGTGTGTTAATGATGGCTAACTGATTACCATTGTAGCCTAAAACCAGCATACTGATGCAAAGTGCTGTGTAGAAAAAACGTTTTTTTATTCGCCATTTGTCTTCAGATGTGAACTCTTGTTTCTGATGTTCTAGTCCTTTTACTGCCTGGTTCCCTCCACAGCATGTGCCAGAATAGAATGCACTCCAGTCTTTATAACGTGAAAAAGCGGGTGATAAATAAAATCTGATTAGATTTCAATTTGTTAAACCAGTTATGTTAGATGCAGTCGAAAATAAACTCGTACGCTACATTCAGGGACTTTGGCTTATACAATTTTAGACATCAACTATTTTGAAGCTAAGCTTATACATATAATGAAGCATAAGTGACAAATGCACAGGACTGAGTTACTAGGCTATTAGATGTTGATGACAGACTGCGCTTCGTGATTCAACATCAGGGGTGGGCGCAGCTGTTTCAACCATGTGAAATTAAAAATAGCTTGTGTGCTGTATTCATTTGTAGTGATTCATTGAAGTGGACTATTTCCTAATCCATTTGTAGTAAAATGAAGATGAGCACTTCCTGATTTTTCTGTTGTTTAACGGTAACGTCGTGTGACGTTCGTGAAGTTTGGGGAGGGCGACTATAAACAGCGGGACTTTGTCAGTCCTGTTAGTTTGATTGTTGTTGGCTAACGGTGAAGGACATACAGCAAGTCAGCTGCCCTAATCAACAAACGAAGATGAATAGAATTATTTTGGGCATCTTTGCAGTAACCTTGTGTTTTGCTATTGGTAAGTTTTTTACGTTTTATTCTCAACAGTGTAGACTATATTACATATGTACTGTATACTTTTTTGCAAAGGGTATACTTATGACATCGAAAGGCTATTGTCTATTTTGTGCGTCTATATAGGCCTAATGTTTATATGGATGGAAGTGGCAATGATAGGCAATAATCAATAATAGGCAATAATCTTAATTCCCTATATAGCCTACTGCAGTGTAGGCTGCACTGTCAATGAAATTGCCGTTATTAAGTATGCTACATGACGATGTGAGCGCTTACATAAATTGTAGGCTATTAATTTTATTTATTTATGCGACATCCTACGCCTGGGACAATCCTAAAATAAAAGGTTTATAGAAATATACCCGAGTGGGTGGGTCATATATTATTTATGAGCTTATTGAACCTATGCATTTAGGTTACAATATTGTGGTTGTCTATTTAAATACGATTTAGCATGGCGTATGGATATTGCTTACTTTTAAAAAGTCTCTCTGCTAACAAAATGTGCACCATGGTCCCACCCTTCTTAAGATCGTGTTGGGACAAGCTCTAAATCGTAAGACGAAAAATTCTGCATCTAGCCTCTAGCCGGCTGACCTTTTAAACTATTCTCCACCTCTACGCTTGGTGGATTCGTGAGAAAAAATGACTAGAAATTGGTTATATGTACTGTAATTGTGATATTTAAAAAAAATCATAAGCCATGTGACCTTGCCACTGGCTTTCTCAATTGTTCACAGTGCTCGTACAGTTTTTATCCATAGTAAGTGCAGACCTGCAGGCTGCAGACTGTTTGAACCAGACCCTGCCGGCTATTTTCAGGCTAAGCAGACTATTGGGCGCTGTCTGGCTGTGGTCATTTAGATAGGAGAAAATTCAAGATATCTGATCATGCAGGCTGTTGAAGTGCTGTTGAATAGATTCTTGTCTGATTACCAACTCAAAAGTATTCCTGAAATGTCTCCAAGGCTGCCCTGACATATTGTTTAAATAACCATGAACTAGGCTTTATTTATTTATTTATTTATTTATTTATTTGTTTGTTTGTTTGTTTGTTTGTTTTGTGGCCAATGATTTTGAGGTGGATGTACTTTTGACGTGAATACTGATTGCTTAGTCAAGTTCGTCTTTTTCGGTTGTCTGTACTATTTTCAGAAATTTGGCTCAACCTTAGACTTTATCAGTGGCTTAATGGGTTGCAACTAGGCCCTGCTTGTTTTCCATGTAATTACCCTACTGTGTGAAGTTTTGAATAACAAGTTTGCATCAGAAAGGGTGTGTTGAAGCAGGTTGAGGTAGGAAATACGCAATGGCAGCAGTTATGTCCTGACCTTGCAAGCTTTTGGATGTTCTGAGGGTGCGGATACCACATGTCACCAGCAGAGGGCGACAAAGCTGGTGGGATTTTGTTTTGCGCAACCCTCCTGCTCCGTAACGCAGTGTCTTCGTAAATTTCCATCAGTTCTGCTGTTCTGTGACTTTCCATCCTGGTGCAGTTTTGTTACACAGAAATAAATATAAATGAGTGGCTTCTCGTAATAACCTCCATAGAAACTACCTGCAGTTCTTCAAATCTGATTTATTTTTAGCCAAAAGGAATTCCTTGGGTGGGTATCCACAACAACCACTGACAGGTTATTTAAAATAAATACAGGGCTGGATTAGACAATGGTCCAAACTGGCCCAGGCACAGAATGCCAACGCACGAGGGGGACCAATGCAGGAGCCCTAAAAGTCAAACCATGTAAGTCTCACTGGCTACTCCAGAGCTGATGATTCAGACATATGAGGGTAACCACCAACCACCACATCCAGACACAGTTTGGGTGGGGTTGTATTTTATGCCAAGATGCGCTTGAATCCATAATCTGGCCCTGCATGCCTAGAACCATTATCAGAGTTTAAGGCTTGACTAAACAATCCTGAACAGATTTTTAGTGCATCGTAGTTCATTCAGGGCACAGGCTTAATCTGTTATCACAAGGTCAAAACAGTCGCTCCAGTACATTAAAGGAAAGCACTATTACATATTATTTATTCAGAACTTGTAGAGGTCATGGAGGTACGAAGTTTGTTAGAGTCAACATTGTGTGTTTCCCTTAGACTACTCAACTGTACCCACTGGAGGTGGTTTGGAGTCTTCACTTTGTCCTCACATAACACAGAACACATAAAAAGCCCAAAGCCCCCAGTAGCTGTTGTACAGTAAATGTGGTTGGTTGTCACATAGGCAACATGCCATGCGCCATCAGGTGACTGTTTAACAGCATACGAGTATTTTTTTTGTGGCACACTGTAAGA